>OOFC01021648.1:5703-23640 GCA_900323345.1 Pseudochromis fuscus
TACTTTTCTTATCAGTTAATGATGATTAATGGACGAATGTGTCCAACAACTTCCACCCTGTTCCCGGGCGGGACACCGGGCTGCGGGTCCACCGAGGGTTTCCCCTGCAGGTAAATCACTCTGAGTGAGATCGAGCATCACCTGAAAGCAGCAAACCATCGGGAGCCACTTCCCATTCGCTCACTTTGCGGTCGCTTCGGTGAACGGAGGGAGAGACAGGTGTCACTGAAAACACCATCATTAAAAAACCATCTGAAGTGTGGCGCTCATTTAAAACCACTGTGTCCCCCGAGGCCTCGTTCCCTTTGATCTCCTGTCCCGTGTCCCTCCGCTGCGCCTCCCTCCACAGGTACGGGGCCGCCATCAAACGCTCTGCTCTCCCCATCACCCCCCCCGGTGGATCCAGAGTCTGTCAGCAGCAGCAGAACGAGGCTCCGTGGGTCCACAGGGCTCCAGCAGCTTTACCCTCCAGCGGGTCCAGCTCCTGGTCCCCACTGCTGTGTAACCTGCTCCCTCCCTGAACCCGACCTCGTCTCCCCTTCAGTCCGCCTTACTGTGCTTCTTGAAAATATCCCGAGAGACACGTCCCCCTCGTGCGAGCAGGCTTTGATTCTGTTTTGTTAGAGAGGAGAACCCTGGAGGACGGGACAGCGTAGGCCTTAAAATAAGATAAATTAAAAAAATATAAAAACTCATATCGTTTCCAGAAGCTGCACAGTCAGCCGGTGTATTTATTACATGGACGATGGAGGCTGCGCTGACCACAGGGAGCGCAGCGTCCGATCACGTAATGCAAGGATTTTATTTGGTTTTGATTTTTCCAAGTCAGAGGTTCTTCCATCAATTGTAATGATCTGGATGCAGGTGTGAGAATGAAACATGCCTTTTTGAATAAAGAGGTTGAAATAATGCTGTGTGTGGGGATTTTTTATAAACCACTTTGATTGATTCGACTGTTTCAGGATGGAAATGATGGATAGATGGTAGCTAGGAAGAGTAGTCACCAGTTTGTGAAGGTTTGTTTTGCAGGTTTTCAGCCTCAAAGTGAAGCTGATGTTGAAGCAAAAAAAACTGTAATACCACCAACAGCCACCAGGTGCTGTCTTCAACTGACTTCAATTCAAAAATCCTCATTTTCAATCCTGAAATATTCATCCATACATTTCTCCACAAGTCATTCTGATGTCATCAGATAAAGTCAACTCTTCTTCTCAGAGATCTGGTGGGAGGAGTTAGGGGCGGGGCTAGTCTGATTGACAGGTGGTCCATCTGAAAATCATTTCACCATTAAGGAGATGTTAGGCTGAGAGAAAGAGGAAGATTTAGGGGTGGGGTTTGTTTGATTGACAGGTCTGATCTCCAATGATCTCCGGCGTCCTTACTCCTCCGTTCATATCCAAATATGGTCACTTCTGGCTTCAAACAACCAACATGGCCATGTTCAAATGTTGATCTCCTGTCTTCAAATGCAAGTTTGCAAACCAGCTGGTGACATCACGCTTGCTTCGTCTATCTTTCTATAAACAGTGTGGTGACGGTATAAGTCAGAAGCCCCGCCCCCTCCAAAGAGTGAGATTTAAAAAATTCATCTCAAATGAACATTTCCCAAATATGTTTTCATTGGTTAACAGCTGCTGGTCGTGGAGGCTCTTCTTTAACTGGACCAGCTGGTACCTTTGCAGGTTCAGTAAGTTGAAGGTCAACTGATGAATTAGTGATGTTTTACCAAGAGCAAGTGGTCGATACGTCACTAGCTACTTAGCTAGTTGTTCCTCATTGATTAATGTATCATGTCTCCACTCTGGCTGCAGATGAGGACACTGGTGGTGGACGTATTGACCCCCGGTCCCACCTTCACAGACTAACACAGTGAAATCAATGGGCTTACAGTAGTTTCTTTATTTGTTGTATATATCAAATGTCACAGCAGTAATAACTATTCTCCAAAATGGACACAATAAAAACAAATCCAAACATAAAAACCAAAAATCATACAGCTGCATTGATAAAAATGCATCGTTTCTACACGGACTGGTACAGCTCCTTAGTCGAAGCTAGAATATCCTCATACATCAGGTCCAGGACCGAATGTATTCAAACTTCTCCAGTGAGCACGTCCACACGGCTGCAGACACAGGGACAGGTGGACAGGAGGTGCAGAGGGACGCTCAGTGGTCCTGAATCCACACAGTCCAGAGTTACAGCTGGTTTTAAATAGGACGTGATGGAAGACACTGAGCAGTCTGTCACTGTGTGGATTCAGGAATTAGTCCGTCCCACCTGCTGTTTCCATGGTGATGTTCACTTGTCACATATGTCGTGAAAAAAGGACGTCACACAGAAAAAGCCTCACTGCTGGGTTTCTGTTATTCTTTTAGACCAATAAGTAAAATGATTTCCAACACGTAGCACAACATTAAATACTGAGCACTAAAAAAATCAACTTCAGGAGAAGACCCGCTGTGTGTCGTCCTGTGTTATTCTCAGAGGATTTGATTGGTGGAAATCTGCTCGGCGGCGCCGTGCTGCTGGCAGGGGCTGAATTAATTGCTTTTCTTTTGAAGTAATTGAAATACATGAGCTACTCCAGCTGTGATTGTGATTAGAATTATACACAAAATAATTAACAAGAGCTGCATCCAATGAAAATTTCAGGCAAATGGACTCAGCTGGAGTTAATTGATGCCGATTCAGTCATTATGCTCTCTCTGAAATATTTACTTATTTATCTGATGCTCTGCTGGGAAAAAAACTGATTTGTGTCCTGCAACATGATTTACACCTCTCTGTGGTGGATGGTGAGACACATTACAGAGTGATGTGTCTCCTCATTCATCAGCAACCCATTAGTCAGCTGGTCGGAGACAGAGGATGTTACTGGATGTAAAACATAAGCAGGAGAAATAAAAGGTTCCACAGGAGCTGCATCAGTGGATCGACATGTTTCTGTTAAGCAGGCTGCCAGTTTATAAATGTCTGAGGGCCCCTGAATGCACCAAAATACATAAAAACAGAACCTCGAAGCAGCAAATTCTCTTAAAGTTGATTTTCACAGTGTACTAGGATGAATGAAACAGCATGAAATATTTGCCGTCGTTTGGCTGAGACGTGCAAATAATACTGGTTCTGTCTTTCTAAAGAGGACAGACAGGCTGCAAGATGTCTGCTAACTTTTACCCCCCCACATTATTTTTCACATTCAATGTCACTTTGATCCTTTTCTGTCTCGGGGGTTGGCGACAGTCTCATTTTTCACCGGTGACACTCAGTCCTCGTCTTCCTCCTCATCCCCCCCGAAAGACAGGAGGCTGTTATTTTTTATTTTCTTTCCAGACTTTCCCTCTTTCTTCTCCTCCTCCTCCTTCTCTCCTCCGTCACTCTTCTTCTTTTTGCTGGAGCTGGCAGTGATGCCCTGGAATTTGTCTGAGGAGGAACGCTTGGCTGGTTTCTTGAAGAGGATTTTGCCGTCGGGTGGAGCCTCATCATCTGTGGACCAGAGAGGTGTGTGTGTGTGTGTGGTGGGGAGAATTCAGAAAAGAAATTTGAGTCTTTAATTTCGACTTTACTTCACCAGTAATGTGATTCAGTCACTTAACTGGACTGCACCTGTCTCTGGGTGACATGAGTTAATAATTCAGTCTCACCTTTCCCTGCACCGCCTGCAGCCTTCACGTCATCCTTGATCTTCTTCACCTCCTCCGCAGTCAGGTCTCCACCTTTAAGGACCACAACCTGAGGCAGCTCATCTTCTCGGTCGCTCCCGCTGTCATCGTCCAGCGTCGGCATCTCCTGTCGCTGAGATGGTGACATGACACAGACATTCTGCTTAACGTCTCACTTACTTCAGGAAAGGTGGTGTTTAAGTGGATGTCCATGAACGTGTCAGCAGATACTAAAAACACTGTAACAAATTATACATGAAGTAGTAAATATAACTTACCACCAAGGATGGATTCAGTCATTTACAAGGAGCTCTGTTTTTTTAGTTTCATTGGAAATTTAACCCTCCTGTTATCCTCACATTTACCAACACCTTTTATCTGTGGGTTCAGTTTGACTGCAGCAAATTTAACTTCTGGGAAACCAGTTTATTTAAAGTTGTTATCGGAGTTAAGGCTTCAAGAAGTTTATGTTGCTACCTAAATATCCCTTTAAACAAAACATAAGCCCCCATCCCACCTCCTCATACATTCATAATACCTATTATCAATTAACTACTGAATAAAAACCACAAATCACCATAAAATCTCATTGAGTAACCTAAAATGTTATAGAAAGATCTTTTTGGTGTTTTTAAATGATCTTGTTCATAACCCAGGTGCTACAGTGTGAACAGGACAGTCAAAACATATTTTCATTATTTCAAATTTACCTACAAGTCTCCATTAAATTATAAAAAGTCTTGAAATATTAAATGATGTTTATTTGGAGAAATTGAATTGACCCCAAGGATAATAGAAGGGCCTCCTTTTATTAGGGATAATTACCTGTAAGTCACGCTGGATCAAAACACAAGCACCGCGTCCCTGTATTCAGCCTTGATTACGTTTAACATTAGCTCTAACTGTGGCCAATTATGATCGCAGTCCAATTCTATGAATGGGACCAGTGGTTATACATTGTCCAATAAATATATTAAGAAACACACTATACGTTTTTCTGTATCTTTTGTTAAAGCAGTGTAGCTAATATTAAAGATACCGTACACTCAAATTAGCTAGTTTTCCCGGGAGTACTAGCTAGCATGGCTAACCAAACAACCCGAACCTAACCTCACCTTAGTGTCCACATTTGGTCCTTCTTTGTATCCAACGTCGCTTTTAAACTTCTTCAGAAAGGACGGTTCCGCCGGCTTCACCCACGCCACGCCGCTAGCTTTATTCTTATTCATTGCAAAGAAGCAAAACAACGGGTATGGCTAAGGACTGATTTTTCTACTAGCACCAAAACATAGGGACGTCATCAAGATGCGCCGCGTCACATGACTTCAGAAGCTGCCGTGATTGGCGAGACTGCAGTCAAAGTGGCGCTTCTGTGGCCGTGAAAAAGTATTCACCCTTCAAAATCAAAGAAGAGGACATGACTATATGAATATTTTGTGATGACGGCTCGGTGTTTACCGCCGTAAACGACAGAAAACTATTTCCACGGTGTTTGCTTGGATCACCGGGAGGACTTATATTGAGTTTAGCTCCGTAATAGGTATGTGTGTAGACCAAGTTCACCAAGCGGGCTTTTGTTGTGAAATGTTACTCCCCTGGTCCACAACCGTTAACTTGCACGTGACGCTGCGGTCCGTGTTGACTTGAAACTGTCACTGTGAAGTGTTTCACTCTCCTTAGAGATGGTTTCCGGCTCTGTTTACGCGCTGTTAGCGGGTGTTCTGGCCGCCGCCGCCTCTCTGTCCGCCAAGCTGTCGCTCGGTGCGGACTACCTGAGGGAGATGTGTGAGTCCGGGCTGAGCGGCTGGACCGAGACACCTGGGGGCAGTTCCGCCTGTGACTGGGTAAGACCAACTTCATATAACTCCCTCTGTTACCGTCCCTAAAAAAAAATCCCACTTTATTTAAGACGAATATTTAAATTACACTTATCCTAGTTTACACCAAGGACCAGTATTAGAAAAAATATCCATTCCAGGAGAATTTTAAATAGAGCTTCTGACACTTGTGTCCGACCAAAACAAATATGGCGGCCAGCCACGCACCTGTCAAACTCAAGATAATAAGTTTAAACTCTTTTTTAAATTACGGTGTGTAGTAGAAGGTATATTATTTTAAGAGTTGTATAGATTAGTATTTATGACACTATGTTTAAAATAATGATCGCTACTATGCCATGAAGCAAGTGTGACGTCACAGATTATAGCCAGGAGTTTGGTATATGACCGTTGCCATGTTGGTTTTATTGAAACCAGAAGTGGCCATATTTGGTTTAGAAGGGAGTAGCGAGGAGACGGGTCTGACCCTTGAACCTGAGGACACTGTCCAATGTGAATCAGACTGGACTTCAGCAGTGAATGAGTCTCCAAATCAGCTGTAATTCATTGGAGACCAAAGCTGTCAATCAAACTAACTAGATTTCATTGTGTTCACCTTCATTGTGTCCACAGCTGAGCTACACATGCTGACATATAGAGATGATCCATAGACATGCTGATATGTAATTACTGATATTATTATATTAAGTAGAATTCATAGCAGTGATGATGGCTGTTGATTAACATCCTCATCTTACACCCCTGGGACACTTGCAGCTCCACGTCCCCCTGCGGCTGCTGTGTGGAGGCCTGCTGTTCACCTGTAACGCTGTCATGTGGACCTTCTTCTCCAAAGCCCTCCGACGCTGCTCCTCTTCAGCCGGGGCCACAGTCACTACCACCGCATCCAACTTCATCTTCTCTGTAAGCTCTCTCCTGTCTTTCACCTTTTGTTCTTCGATGCTGTGGCCATGGAAAGAAGATTTCATCACGACTGTGTCTTCTTGCTGTGTTCAGGGTGTGCTGGGGAGGCTCGTCTTTGGAGAGACCCATGTACCTCTGTGGTGGGCGGGTATCTCCCTCACGCTGTGTGGGTTGCTGCTGCTTCACAGCTCCACACCTCAGACACTTCCACAGGAGGAGGACAAGAAGGACACGTGATGGATGACACTGCATACTGGACTGTCTTCTGGATGCTACTAACAAGTGGAGGTTCGTCCAGTGGACTGTTTCCACAGAGCAGACAGTGTGTGGAGAAGTGACTGGGTTGTGGATATCAGCAGGTTGAGGTCAGGACAGCGCTGGATGAAGTCATTATTTTTCTGAGTCTCATCCAAAGACTGTGTACAGACATGGACGAAGCAAGTGAGACGTCACCCGTTGCTTTGTGGATGAGACTTTGGTATTTGAATGTCGCCAGTGTTGGTTGTTTGGAGCCAGAAGTGACCATATTTGGATATCAACAGAGGAATAATGAGGCGGGTCTCCCCCTTGAACCCAAGGTTCAGGGACAGGAAGTGATGCTGCTTTCACACAGACAGAAACTCACACATTACAGAGTAGATAACAGTCCTTCACAAAGTTGTGGTCATTTTTTTATTGTTCGGTGCTGGAGGTTAAACTTTGGTGTGAAGGTGCAGAAATATGCCCCAAACCACACGGTGCTCAAATGTATGTGCAGATTTCCAAGACAAAGGTAATAGTGTGAGAGGATTTACATTTTGACATCACAGCATTCACACTGTTTACACAGCTCATACAGAGAAACACTCAACACTGTGAGGGAATCTCCTTCAACATTAAACTGTGTGAGTGGTGTTTTGTGTGACTTTGGCACCACCTTGTGGTAGCTTCAGGAACTCCACACACTTGGGTCAACTTAGTGTTAAATGATGAACAACCAAGCTGTTGGAGTCGTTTCCTTTACATAAACATCACTGGTTGTCACTGACACTTGGATTGTTGGACCCAGAGATCCACAGCGTTCTCTCCCAGAAAGACGACACTGAAACACTCAGGTTCATTATTGCTGTATTACTGTTCAGCTGTGACAGAGCTGCCACTGAAGTGTACAGATTTTTATTTTTTATATTTGTAAATACCTTAATGTATGGACCTGTGCAGATGAGTTTGGGAAAAGAAATAAAAGATTGATGATTAGTAACATGGCTTAAAGACAGTGCTGTCTTACACATGACGAAATGAAACCGTCCCCTTTATTGATGGATGTAAAAACAAAAACAATGACATAACACAGTTTGGTAAAATAATGTAAACATGACTTGTCCCATGACACCCAGCACCCATTTAGCAGTTAGAAGCCCTTTATATCTAATTACAGTAACATCCTCCACTGATGTTCCTCACAGCCCCTTGTCCACAGGACGATGAAGACAGACGCTGGAATTAAGAGAAGTTGTTGGAAAGTATGAAGCGTATCAGACGGTTAAGGCACAGAGTGAGTTAGGTCCTCAGGAGAAAAGGCAGCACAGTGGTTCAGAGCGACCTGCTCCTTCTGCAGTGGTCGGTCGGGTTCATGCGAGTGGCGTCCTCCTCTTGAAGGTCGTCTTCTGTCCTTCAAACCCTTAGGATCTGAATCCTCGCTGCTCCTTCACTTCACCGGTCAGTGTCAGTTTGTGGACATGAGTTTAGTCAGAAATCATTTCCATATTCTCTGCAGTCATAAAGGGCAAAGACTGAAGTTTGGCAAAGGAGAGAAAGTAGACGTGTCACATGATGGTGTCAGGAAGATGAAGAATTTGAAAATAGTTTATAAATAATTCAAAATCCAAGTAGAAAAGCCCTTCACAGCCACCACCAGCAGACTGAAGACGTGTGGTCCTCACCAGGTGGTTTAGGTCAGTGGTATCTCTATAACGTCCTCCTGGATGATCTCCCCCTGTGGGACGCTGACGTGGTCCGGGGGGCTCCTCCTGCAGCTCAGCCCTGTGAAGGGGCTGCACCAGGACAGGGAGAACGGGCCTCCGAACGCCACCCGCATGGCCTCCCTGCACGGCACCTTCCCCCACTTCCCCGTCTCCCCCTTCAGACGCTCGATCCCCTGCAGAGGACACAACAGTGAGGCTCTGAGGTGGAGGGGGCGGAGCCAAAACAACAGGGAAAAACAAAAAGAGGCAGCAGATGTGAGCATGCTCAATAAGTCCCAACTACAACACAAAGCTGATGGTCATTCAAACGTGGTGACAACACAGCATGGTCTGGACTGCAGAGCGCGTCCCCAGAATAAAATGTTTTGACATTTGAAGGACAGAGTTGGATCATAACTCGTCATGTATGTTGAAAGTTACTGTTCTTCCTCCAGATGTTCATACAGACTGTGAAGCACCTTTCTGCCACAGACTGTTACTAGTGACGAACGAAGCAAGCATGACATCATCTTTTGGTTGTGGAGTCACATTGTGAAGCCAGGAGTTTGGTATTTGAACGTCGCCATGTTGGAGCCAGAAGTGACCATATTTGGATGTGAAGGGAGGAGAGAGGAGGCGGGTCTTACCCTTGAACCTGAGATCACTGTGCAGTGTGGAGACTGGAGTTCAGTGATGCTTTGTTGTCCAGACAATGACTGAGCTCATGTATTATAGTAAAGTGAATGTCCTCAGTTTGGGCTGTGCAGAGCTGTAATGGGAGTTTGTTTCCTATTTGTATTCAAGAGTGTTGTTGTTCAATTAGAGAGCATCACATTAAGATTTTGTAAAGCCTTCCTCCACAGCCTCCAGCCATCTGTCCCTCACACAGGCTGCTGGTTGTAGATGAGCTGTGTGGACTCAGACATCCTGCAGGATACTGGAGGTTGCTGATGTGGGTCAGTGATCCAGGCTGGTGTGTGAACTGTGGTTTAACACCACAGACTGTTTATAAAAATGGATGAAGCCAGCGTGACGTCACATCGAGTATTTCTTGGTTGAAAATAATGATTTTTGAATTGAAGTCACTTGGATCCAGTCGGGAGTGTTGCAGTTTCACATCGGCTTCATTGTTGAGCCTCATTTGCTTCGTCCACTTCTAAACACAGTCTGATCAACACAGTAACAGCTCATACAGGATGCTGTCAGAATCGAAGGTTGTTTATAGAAATGGACGAAGCAAACGTCTCAAAAATGAAGATAACGCTGAAGGTCAATTATGTGTAATGCTCCTAACGGCCACTAGATGCTGGTTCCAAAAAACTCATTTTCAATCATGAAACACTCGGTTGATACATTTTCTCCACGTCATTCTGATGTCATTAGATAAAGTCAACTCTTCTCAGAGATCTGGGGGGAGGAGTTAGGGGCGGGGCTAGTCTGATTGACAGGTGGTCCATGTGAAAATCATTTCATGATCAAGGAGATATCACAGGAAGATTCTGGGCGTGGTTAGATTGATGGACAGGTCTGGTGAGTCTCATCCACACTGGGAGGCATCCTCAGGTTCAAGGCTCAGACCCACCTCCTCACTCCGCCCTTCATATCCAAATATGGTCACTTCTGTTTCCAAACAACCAACGTAGCCTCGTTCAAATACCAAACCTGTGGCTTTGAAACAAGAGTCCACAAATCAACAGGTGATGTCATGTTAGCTCCGCCCATTCTATACACAATCTCCGTACACCCATGAGAAATAGTGACTTTTTTTTTTTTTTAAAAGAGTCCCCCAGAGGTCAGTGGACATCAGTGGCTTCACAGTCGGTGCAGACAGGACAGTTTACAGCAGTGACTGGACACTGGATCCATGTTGAGTTAACTTCAAAGACTTTTGTCCAAATTTGAATTGATTTGTTCAGAGGCACCAGCCCGACATTCAGAGACACTAATGACTCCCATGCACTTGAAAACTGAAAGACTGGCGCATGCATCATGTGACACACTCATTCATTCACAAAGTTTGGTTGAACAACACAGAGGACTTCCTGAAGGCAGCTGAAGCTTTCTCTTCATGCAGTGAAGTGTGGACTCCCGCCTCGCCACAAAGAGACACACAGCGCCTTCAACTGATGTGGCCACGCCCCCGATTCCCATCCCATAGACTTCCATTCAGAAATAAATAACATCAAACCAAGAGTGAAAGCCCCCCTGTCCTCACAGTGTCCCTAGTGGTTAGTGCACCTCACTACAGTTACTAACAGCTTTTTTATTGCGTTCTACAGTGTAGTCATTTTGTATCATTGTATCATTCTGACTGACAAATTATCTTTTATTTAGAGATTTTTTAATATGTTTTTAATGATGTCGTCTCCCAGGACCAGAGACTGTTTATAGAAATGGACGAAGCAGGAGCCACCAGTTGGTCTGAAGCCAGGAGATCAACATGTGACATGTGGAGCCTGAAGTGACCATATATGGAGGTGGAAATGTACTGACTGAATATTTCAGAAGTGAAAATGACCATTGCACTTTTTTGTACTTCTGCAGTGGCTTCATGTTTGAGCCTGACTTGTTTCATCCATTTCTATAAACAGTCTATGACTATGACACTATATGATACTGTGTCTCTTACAGTGTGTTTGATGATAAACTGTCCCATGACATGTTTATGACATCACTCTGAGGCGTTATTCTGACACTTTTCTTCTGTTATCGCACTTTTAGTTGATCGATATCTTTTCTAAGAAACAACCTTTCTTAAATGTTTATATATTATGTTTGGCTAATAATTTAATTTGTCTATTCAAACTTTCAGGTAACAATATCACTTGTTATCCAATCCACACTTTTAGCAAGTTATTCCAGCCAATTAGCAACATTCATCTTTTTTTATTACCGTTATTTATTTACATTTTTCATGCCTGACTTTTGGCCGTGGATTTCTACTGTGTACCTGCTACTTTTTATCATTCCTTAACCTTCCTGTCAGACACACACACACCAAAAATTTGCATTAAAACACAAAGACTAATTGAACTGAACAGAGAGAAGTGAAGGCTTGCTCTGAGCTGCCGGCTGACACCTGCATGCGTGTGATGTGTGAAGCTCGGTGGCACAGCTGATGCCTCCTCCTCCTCTGTCTTACCTTCGTCAAGAGTCTAAAGAGCTGTCAGCTGCACAAAGCTTTTGGCAGAGTGAGTTATCAACCAAAGCCAAAACAAATGTATGAGTGTGGAGAGGGCACTGCATGGGAAAGAGGAAGGTTACACACAGTAAAGTGGGAGAAAAATGGAAGACGAGCACAAGGAGGAAGAGGAGGATGCAGGGTGTGAGGCAGGGCTGTCACTTTAGCTCAGAAATTAACTTTGAATGAATTTAACAGTCTCACAGAGAAACCAGCACAGACTGTGGAGAGTGGATGAAGCAAGTGTGAGGTCACTTGTGGACTTTGGAGCAGGAAGTGACCATATATGGATATGAAGGGAGGAGTGAGGAGGCGGGTCTGACTCTTGTACTCACTGTGCAGTGGTGGAATGTAATGAAGAACTATTTAATTTACTTAACTACAATTTTCATGTATCTGTACTTTACTTAAGTAAATCTGGTTTTCTGTACTTTTCCCTTTTACTCCATTACATCTAAAACCAAAGAATTCTACTTTCTACTCCATTACATTGCTACAGTCGCACTGCTGCTTGTTTACTGATATATTGTGATGTCACAGGCTGATGACACAACAGCTGTTTAAATAACTTGTTTCCGAGTGCTGTTAGCAGCATTACATGAAGTATTTGTAATTAAAATAGCAGCCTGGGACATGCATGAAACTACGTGTACTTAATGATATTACAGACTGCAGCATCAGGGAATGTACTCGTCAAATACTTTATTACTTATTTACTTACAATGAAGTAAAAAGGCTGATGTGGTACTTTTACTACACAACATATTGGTCTGATTATTTGTACTTTTACTTAAAGAATTTGAGTACTTCCTCCACCACCTCCAATGTATATGAGACGCTTTCTGCTGTCAATCAAACTAACCACGCCCCTAAATCTTCCTCTTTTTGAAGTCTTGATGCTGCAGTGTGACGTCGGGGAATCCCAACGCTCATCTCGTGCAATGCATATTTTTGTCTATTCGAGTTACTCATTATGTAATTGCGTTGCTGTCAGACTAGCCCCACCCCTAACTCCTCCCACCAGATCTCTGAGAAGAAGACTTGACTTTATCTAATGACATCAGAATGACTTGTGGAGAAATGTATTGACTGAATATTTCAGGATTGAAAATGATGATTTTTGATGGAGCCAGCACCTAGTGGCCGTTGGGAGTATTGCATTTTTTTTCTCCACATCATTTTTGAGCCCCACTTGCTTCATCCATTTCTATAAACAGTCCATGAAACCAACAGATTAACATGAGCTTAGTTCACTGACTGGTGTACATTAAAGGTTTCAGAGCGCCCCCTGCTGGATCACAAGCTCAAACATGAACTTTTCACCCCCACAATCCAACAAATATCCTAACTTTGAATAAAAAGTGACAGCCCTAGTGGGAGGGTCATCAGATCCATATGAAGGGAAACACTTTCTTTAACATTACAATCATCAAACATTTGAACATAGATATTAGTTTTTCCACATTCAAAAACAAATCAATGAAAATAATCACGCCCCAGAAAAAGCAGGCAAACACAGACTTGGCATTGCAGCTGAGAAACATTTATTCTCTGTGCATGTGCTGAAATCTCTTCAGAATATTTAGAAAGAATTAAAATTTCAGTAAAAAACAAATCATCATCTCCAGCATCACTCTCACCAGCATCACACCAGCAGTGATTCACATACACCACTAAACTAGCCTCCACCTGTACCATGTACTCAAAATAACAGAAGGACACACACAATATCATGTAAACAGAAGAGAAGAAGAAAATGCAGAGCACTTCACACAGGAGAAAAATCACAGATATAAAGTGCGATTGAGCCTGTTTATTTTTTTAGTGTGAATGGTGCGTGTTAATACTTTGTTAAAGGCTTTGAAGTCGACTGGATTAGTGCAGGAACACAGTCCATCTGCTTCCCTTCACCTCCACAGGATTTGATACGGTTTCTGCAGCAAAGACGGTTGTAAAGCCGAGCCACAGTGTCCCGTTTTGTTTTGTGTGTGTTCCCTTTGAGGAATTTCTTATCAAGGCTTTCCTGGATAATCATGTAATTGTGGGTTTTACTGAATTTGGCACACGACATCAAAACACCACATGGGCTTAGAGCACAGGAGCTGATTCACTGGCAAGTGTTCATGCACACAGGCGAACAGGGGCGGTGGTGGGAGGACAAACCTTTCTTCAATTAAAAAATAGAAATTAAAAAGAGGGGGAGACTGAGCTTATGTTACAATTTGTCAGAGAACAACCACATTTTGTTGTTGAACGACAGGCTGAGGTTGATATCGGTACTGATCGAAAGCCATTTCATATCCGTGAAGGACGCCACATCCACAGACTGGTGTGGGTTTTAACTGTGTTTGGTGAAGGAAGAGAAAAACATCTCTGCCCTGAACAGAGGCTTTGTGTCAGTCATGTATCAGAGAGGAATCAGGGACAATGTTCCACACCTGGACAACATGTGGGGTTCAAATCACTTCAAACACATCATTAAACAGCAGCAGGACTTTGGTTTTTTTGGTCTTTTATGTTGTTTGATCCACAGTCTGAAGAGTCAAATGTAACACTGTCTACTTCCTGGAAAGTTTATGATACATACTAAAGCTTCTAGGTAGATAAGCAGGGATGCACCAGTCTAATACACCACATCAATATCAGGGTGGATATTGATTTTTATCTTTATCTGTGGGGTCAATCCGACCACAGCAACTTAAACCTCCAGAAAATATTTAAAATAGTTATCAGAGTTTAGGTACTTCAAGTACTTCATGTTGCTACCTGAATATTCCCTTAAAGAAAACACAAACCCTCCCACTCCCACCCCCTTATACATCCAGAATACCTGTTAGTGCCTATTAAGTAACTATCACCATAAGACCTCATTGATTGACCTAAAATGTTAAAGAAAGATGTTTTTGTGTTTTTAAAGTTTACATTATTTCCAACTACCGTATTTTCCAGACTATTGAGCACACCTGTCTATAAGCTGCTATTGAATTTATTCCAACAGTGTCATGTGGTCCACTCTGACCGGATCTGATGTGACGAGGCTAAATGTATCAGCAGCATGGAGCTTGCTAGCTTGTAAAAAGCTAACGAGCTTCATGCCGCTGATACATGAGAAACACCGGTGTTTAAGTTCAAAGCGTCAGAAAAAAGTAGCAGCTTATAGTCCAGAAAATACGGTACATTGTTTATTATAAAAGTGGTTCTGGTGCATCCATAATTGTGAGACTAAGTAAAAGTAGAATTTGGTGCATTGATCCTCACGTCACAATCATAATAGACCAAAAAAAAACAATCAATCAGTGTAGATGTTGTGGATTTGGAGCCGTTTAAACAGGTCCTCCTGAGGATGGCTCACAGTCCAGTCTGATGGGGACCCATTTAAAAAGCTTTAGTTTGTCCATGTCTGGAACACTGGATTTGAACTGTCAAGAGGAAGAGTTAAAGGGTCAGTTCATCTAAATTACAAACAGACATTATTCATTGGGTGTAATCGTAGTGTCCACAAACAATGACCTGGCTCCTCCCAACAGGTGTCACTGCACAGGAGCAGACAGTACAGCTCCCGTCAGAGGAGGAGGTCAGCTGCTGTTACACTGCCCCTGCTGGTCAGTGACTGCAGGTGAATATACAGACACCACTAGAATACATGATGAAATGTTTTTTTTTTTTTAGCTGAACTGACCCTTTGAGGGTTAAAAGCAAGAAAAGAGAAGATACAACAGAAAGATCAGAAAATAAAAACAGATTCATCACAGTGTTTGCAAACTCACAAACTCAAAGTTTTTCTTTTTCTCTGCAACTCGACTCACTCAAGGCAACACAAAAATAAACGATAGCGCACTTCGTTGGCAACACAAAAGAATCAGAAGCACATGAGAAGCGTTCCAGGGCTAGTGTGGGATATACAGGAGTGTAAATCGCGTCGAGCGGCGGGAGCGAACAGACCGCCACAGCTGAGCTCAGTGGGGCTGCGCTGGCGTTCCCACTTTGGTTTAGACCCCGGCCGCCTCGCTCCCTGCGCTGAGCCCTCACACCACATACTGGTAGGTCTCAGCCTTCCCGTGGTCTGGGGTGGAGAAGGGGCTAAACCACAATATGGAGAAAGGGTGTCCGAATACCGCCCTCATGTTCATCCACTTAGTTTTTTTAGCCCATCTTCTCTCTTCCTTTTTCAACTGCTCTATGCCCTGGAAACGAAAGACAACCACACTTCAGTTGGTGTGCTGTTGTGACCCAGTGAGTAACAAACCAAATTCCAAATATCACCCCCCCAAAAAATATATATCATCTCCACCACTGTCTTTGAGGGATGTGTCTAGATCAGGGGCGTCAAACTCATTGTAGTTCAGGGGAAACAGTTTGATCTCAACTTCACTGGAGCCGTAAAATAAAAGCATGAAAACCTCGAAATAACAAGGAGTCCAAATAATTTACAGGTGTGAGTCACAACTTACAAAACACTTGTGTAGGAGTGTGGAACTGGAAAATATAGTGTTTCACTTTATGATTAAACAACTTTTCAAGAGCTAGAAATTATTATAACTAGTGCTGTCAAAATCAATGCATTAACACTGATTAATCCTGATTAATCTGATTAATGTTTTTAACACAATGAATCCACCTGCAGCAGAGTGACTCTGAACATCTCTGCATTTCAGGTAGTTTGTCCAAGTGGAGTCACTGTCACACCTGCACCAACAGGAAGTTAATCCTGTGGTGACAGGAAGCAGAACCAACCAATAAAAATGGAGGATCCTAACAGCAGGTTGGTCCTCTCTGTAGGACATTTGAGGACAAAAATATCCAGACAGAACAGTGACTGACTCTCTGCAGGAAGAAGTTTTCTTTTCACCGTAGCCCTTGCAGATTAAAATACCAAATTAATATGAAGCATACATTAGCACATACTGCTAGCACTATGGCTAATGCATCACCCAGCTTGTGACAAATCACCCTTACGCAAAATGAAACGTGATTAATATAGATTAAAAAGTAATGATATTTAATCAGGATTAATCTAAATTAATCCACAGAAACCCTGTGAGTAATCTGATTACATTTTTAATTGTTTGACAGCACTAATTATAAACTTACATTTCCACAGGTGTGTAGTAATCCTGACCTGAGCTAACCCATCACACTAACTAACTAAAGTTGGAGCTATTAAACTACAAAGTTATCCCCACACCTTGTAAAATACATAAAAGTTGTGGCAAGTTGCAGGAAATGTTTTTCTGTAATTTTCACTCCTTTCATCCACAGGACCTCCTGACGGGCTGCTTTGGGCCACGGGCCATATGTTTGACACCCCTGGTCTAGATGGGTAATGTAGCTGCTTGTGTTTTGTTGCCTCTCCCTCTGTGTGTGTTGTGTCAAGGCCTCGTCTCCATGGTGACATGTGACATGTCTCCCATACCTCTGATCTAGAGTTGCAGACAAAAAGAAGCTCAAAGCAGGAAGAGGAGTTTGGTTTGGTGAGCTACGTTTCACAGGCACAGCAACACAGCAGGTTAGATCAGAGCAGTGATTCCTTCTTCTGCTGATACATGGACAGATTCACCTGGTCATAGAAACACACACAGTCCTGCACAGTGGTTCACACACTAACCACACTGGGCCTCGATCACCACCTGTTCACAGGAACTTTCTGCTTAATCCTCACTCCTGCATTTCTTTAGAGGATTGTAACATTCACCAGAGTTTTCTTATTTGTTTGGAGGGAAGAACAAAACCCACGACCATCACGTCTCACCTCAGAGTCCTGTCACTCTAATCATAACCCTGATGTTCTGGTCCAGATCAGATATCTGCAGACAGGTCTGTTCACCTGCAGGACTTTTTCCTTTGGCCTCACATCTGAGATCAAACCTTATTGTGATGTTACTCCGTCTTTCAGCTGGTTTGTTGTTCACCTCCTGCAGCAGCTGCTCCTTCACAGCTACTGAAGGTTTTCTTATGTTTTCAGTCGCTGCTCCTCAGTGTTTACAGATTCATTTTAACTGTGTTGACTGTTCAGTTTGTGGGACTTCTGTGTGCACACGGCCCTGCAGTCTCATGACCTTATATGGGCATTTACGTATGCAAATGAGGAAAAACTGGCACAATTTAGCATTTTAAGTTAAGATATTCTAAGATAAGATGATAGAAGAAAATATATTCTAAGATAAGATCATCTAAAATAAGATATTCTAAGATACTTTATTCTAAGAAAAGATTATCTAAAATATTCTGAAATAAATTCATCTAAAATAATCTAAGATAAAAAAATCTAAGAAAGTTATTCTAAAATATTTTTAGATATTATAAGATATAAGAAAATTATTCTAACATAAGATCATCTAAGATATTCTAAAATAAAATATTCTAAGAAATTAAAATAATTAAAATTTATAATAAATAAATATTAAAACATT
>OOFC01021650.1:0-10906 GCA_900323345.1 Pseudochromis fuscus
CACGTTTGCAGAGCCTTGCATTAGGCAGTGTCCTCAGGTTAAAAAATTACACCCGCCTCCTCACTCCTTCCGTCATAATCAAATATGGTCACTTCTGGCTCCAAACAACCAACATAGCCATGTTCGCATGCTGATCTCCTGG
Source organism: Pseudochromis fuscus (assembly GCA_900323345.1). NCBI lineage: Eukaryota > Metazoa > Chordata > Actinopteri > Pseudochromidae > Pseudochromis > Pseudochromis fuscus. The sequence continues at coordinate 143 of OOFC01021650.1, forward strand.
TTTCAAAATGGGAGCCCACAAACCAAAAGGTGACATCACACCTTGCTCTAGGGCTGGGCGATAAATTGATTTTATCGATTAATTCGAATTTGTAGTTTAGGTCAATTTCTTTAAAGCAAAATCGATTTTAACTTTAACGTGCGTCACCAGCACTCTCCGCTGGGCTCCCGAAGTTTAGAGTGGGCCCCCCTGTTACTGCCATGCTTGATACGCAAACAACATGCGCAGCGAACAGGGAGAACTCGACAAGGAAATGTGTGAATACAAAAGTTTAATGTAGTTCACACAGTAGCCCTTTTGGCACAGCTAACTAGCCTCTAATTGCATAGCATTGTGTATGGATGCGTCCCGGACAGAGATCCACGTGCTTGTTTATTTATTAATGCGAACTTAATGAAAGCAGCTTCCACGGGACTTATCAGCGATATTCTTGCTCTTGACATTCGTTACTTTCGGCATAATGGTGTGATGTCATGTCAGCCTGGTTAGCTCAGTCAGTAGAGCATTAGTCTCAAAACCATGAAGTTGTGCGTTCGAGTCTCACGTTGCTTGTGATTCCACAATATTTTCTCTTTAAATACACTAATTAACTCTTATTCTTTGTGTTTTGACACTTGTAATCATTAGGTTGTAGCTGGAAGCTTCCTGGTGTCAGATGATGTCTGACTGGGAACTTGTCCTGTAAATATTATTTAGTGTGGTTGCTCATGATACTTTTCTCTACATTCAGCAACAAATGTTCTTACATTTTGAGTATTTGCTTGTGATTATTGAGTACTTAAGATTTCATGGAGTTATTTTTATTATAACTGAAAATATGGCTTGTTGAATAACAATATACAATAATTCAAGTAATTTCTGACGAATATTCAGCACTGTACATACTTATTTAAAAAACAATATTCAGCACTGAAAGGGTTAGGGAAATCAAAATAGTGTTTTGAACAATGCTGGGTGTGCAACACTCAGAATTTCTTTGAGAAATGTCCTAGTTTGTATGTTAGAGTTCAGAGAAGCTGTTAAATAAGCAACAACCCATGGTTAAAATCTCATACATGATCATCATTAATAAAGGAATATCTTATCTTATCTTATCTTATCTTATCTTATCTTATCTTATCTTATCTTATCTTATCTTATCTTATCTTATCTTATCTTATCTTATCTTATCTTATCTTATCTTATCTTATCTTATCTTATCTTATCTTATCTTATCTTATCTTATCTTATCTTACTTCATCCAGACAACTGGAGAAGATCTGATTTATTAACCTGAAAACTGCTGTGGTCAGACAGTTTGGGCTCCGTACTCAGAACTGAAGAATTAGTGATTCCAGAGCAGTCATGGGCCTGGGTTCAAATTCTAGACTCTGCAAATTATTTCATCATTCAATGTCTCCAGGAAATACATTTTGTAGTTATTGTTTTTCCTCCAACTTCTTCCATACATTTTCTGGACTCTATCTACTTCCACAAACTTTCACCAATACAAATCTTTCACATATCAAAATGTCCAGCTGTTTGAGAACATTCATTCTTACAGTCAGCTTCATCTTTTTTATGCTTGTACTTTTTATAATGTTCAGCTTTTTCCAACATTTATTTTCTAATGTAACTAAATGGAATCTGTTTGTACTCTTCATCATCCTCTTGGAACATTTCTGAAGCTGAAAGTATGACGAAATAGCTGAAGTTCCGACTGTAAACAGCTCACAGGGATTTGAACCATCCCACTTACACGCATGTTTCATATCTTTAATATCACTGGTTTGAGACCAACCATGAGCCTGTGTTTAAAACCCAGACCGAACAAGGTGTTTCCACAGAGAGTAGACTGAGAATTTCTTTTATTGATAGTTTATCTGTTGATAGCATGCTGAAGGTTACAGATTCCATGATATGGTGGGGCCCATTTCACAAAGGAGGTTTAACAAACTCTGAGTCATTTCTTAAACTCTGAGTTGATATCCCCTGAGTTTTGAAACACTGAGTTTTTGGTTTCTTAACAGGTGATCTGAGTTGGTTTAGCCCCTTAACCCCTGAGCTCTTATTTTGAGCTACCGTAGGCAAGTCTCAGGGTCCTCCAATTGGGGGCCCTTCAACTCTGAGTTTGTTCAGTCTGAAGGCCTCTGTATACTCCCATGGGCGGTGTCCGCGTAGACATCATTGCGGCTGTCCTGCACGCATTTTGCCTTTATACTCGAGCGCAACCTACATGCGCTGTTTTGAAAATGTCGCTGCAGTTTCCCTCGTCGGAGATGTCGCTATACGGCTGGTATTGGCCAAGACACCAAACGGTGGAGTTTCTTCTGCATTTATAGGCCAATTTGGGTTGTCATTTTTACTGTCCCATACAAGAAAGCACGTCATCACAGCATGTGACTACAAACGAACCAATCAGGAGAGGTGATGTCTGCGACATCTTGGGCACAGCTACAATTTTTGACGTGTGCACGGCTTGCTTTGCAAAGGGGCTGCGCGGCCCCGTGCGATTTGATGTATAATATGTGGTGTAGAGTTAAATGACGACTTTTCCAGCTCCTCTGATTGTCGCGGTTGCTTGTGCTCCAGGCGGGTGGTCAGTTTCCTACAAAATGTTTAAAGCTGTTAAAATCAGTTAAAACATTTGTTGGAATATTGAACCACATCTGTTTAGTCACAGTCCAGCCTCCTGTAGCAGAATCAGTAAAAGAATTGTTTCATGTGGTGGTTGTGAAGTTATAGGCTTGAGATCAGAGGGATGCTCTGAAATTCTGCATCTGCCCGCACTGGTGCGGGCGCTCGGGTGGAAGTGGTTAAACTCCACCCGAGGTAGGACCTCCCCCTTGACCTTGAGTGGGCAACCCACCCTTTTCCAGGTAAGAACCAGGGCCTCAGACTATTGGGGGTGCTGATTCTCATCCCAGCCGCTTTACACTCAGCTGCAAAGTTCCCCATTGAGCGCTGGAGTTCGCTGCTTGATGAAGGTTAGAGGACTGCATCCGTGAAAAGCAGAGACAAGATCCTGCCCCCAAACCTGACCCCTTCCACCTCCTGACTGCACCTATAAATTTTGTCTATAAAAGCTATGAACAGAACCGGTGACAAAGGGCAGCCCTGGTGGAGTGCAATCCTCACTGGGAACAGGTCTGACTTACTGCAGAGGTGTGTCAACCAAGACCACTCTACAACATCCAGAGCCTTAAGATACCCAGGGCAGATCTCATCAACCCTGTTGGATGTTACCTTGTTAGGCATTGTCTTGTTAGCTCATTGGCTCATTGTCTTTACCAGGCAAACTGCGTTACTCTACCAATTTAAAATCCTCTCCTGCTGTGTACGATCTGAAAAGCAAACTTTGAGATCAGACAACATGAATATGTCCTGTGACTGTCAGGTACACGATGTGAAGTTCCAGGCTCAGAGTGCTGAGGAGAAGGAGGCATGGATCACAGCACTTAGCGATGCCATTGGCCGAGCCAAGAACAAAGTTTTTGATGAGGTGAGTATCACTCCGAGTCACAGTCTGTTTCAGGTGCTTCCTGTGATTCCTCAGTGGTTCTCAAATCTGCCTTGTCTCTACAGGTGAAGGTGGATGAAGGATGTAACCTAGAACATGTCACTCGGACCAGGCCTAAGGGAAACAGGAACCGGCGCCCACCGACTCGGATCCACATGAAGGAGGTGTGCGTGTGTGTGTGAGTCAGGGAGGAGGAGGAGGAAGGGTTAAAGTTAGCTGCCAACATTTCCCAGCAGCCTTCAGTCTGAACAGGAAGTAGAGAAACACCCTCTTCCTGTTTGATGTGAGGCACATGATGAGAAACACAGGAAGCAGTGGAATCAGAAACAGGTCACAGATCAGGTTCTAATGAAACACTCTGGGTAAGAGAACAGGAAGTGAGTGTTCCTCTGACTTCGCGAAACTGTTCCACTTCCTGCTTCATGTTGTCATCTGTTTTCAGCTGCAGTTCTTGTTCCAAAATGTTACACCTGATATTCCTCCTGTTCCACCAACTTTTTCACGTTGTTTTCCATGTCATGTTCCACCTACTGTTCCACCTCCTGTTCCATCTGATCTGAGTTCATTGTGTTTTTAGGTTGCCGACATGTCATGTGATGGTATCTTGCGTTTGGATCTGGATCTTGAAGATGCCATGATACCTGATGGCACCCATCACACTGCCATTGACGGTGCTGGGATGCCCAGAGAGGGCCTGATGCCTCAGTCAACTCCTGAGGAAAAGGAGGCTCAGAGTGAGTTGGAGGTCAGTCCCCCCAAGAAGGTCATCAAACCTCCCATGCTGCCCTTCAAAGAAGCCGCATCTCCTGTGGCAGTGAAGGATGGAGCTGATCAGGTGGGAGGTCCAGAGAAGAAGGTCAGTGTGATTATGTAAGGAAGCAGTTTTATCTCTGATTTGTTGATGTGGTGTCTTTTGAAGTCAGATCTCATGTCTTTCAGGTCCTGAAGCCTCCAATGCCTCCGTCTAAGGAAGTAAAACCGTGTGCCCTGCTCCCTGCTGAGGATGCCACAGAGCCACAAACCATTCCTGATGCCAGGAAGAAGACGGCTCCACCTCCGACCCCCCCCAGCAAGCCCAGCAGCTTCAACCTTGCAGATGCCTCACACCACCATCCGCCCAGACCGCCATCCAAAGACAGGAAGCCCGCCTATGCCGTCATGCAGGTGGATGCTGGTGACTGGAAAGAGGAGGAAGATGATGGCAGGAGGAAGGCAACAGAAGATGAGGAAGACGCTCCGCCTCAAGTCAGGGATGATAGACAGGAGCATCCTGGCGCTGAGTTGGGGGTTTCTGAGGACCAATCAGAAGAGACTGTCAGGCGTGGCATGGAGGCTGAGACGCTCAGACTTCTTCAGCCCGACATGCTGTATGTAGAAGACGCCTCAGCTGTGACTCTGCCTGGCGAGGGGCCACCTTCTGCCGGTTCAGAGACTTCGGCTGATTCTCCTCATATGGAAACGGAAAACGTCTCTTCAGTCATGGTCATGCTGAATGACCCACTTGTTGACGGCCTTGCACTCAGCTCCCTGCTCGGTCACCTGCCTGACGAGATAAAGGAGATGGCGGTGGAGGAGAAGTCCGTCGACAGTGGGCAGCATTCGGATGATGACAGCGAAGGTTTGGAGAGTGAGGACACACTGGCAGCATCCACGGCTGCCCTCAGGGGAAGCCACACCGGTCTGGATGCATTGGATGCCACAGAGGACGGCATTCAGATCTCTGTTCATTTGAGCCCACCACAGGTAACGGCCAAGCCTCAGGTCAGACCGAAGCACCCTGCCCCTCCTCTCAAACCCTCAACCAAGGTCAGGTCAGCTTCAATTGGAGACCTGCTCTCCGACTCTGCAATCCCCGTCCAGGTGAGAATGCCTGGAAGCACAGCAGCACCCACTGATTATGTCACCAAACTTGAGACTGAAGTTGCTCTGGAGATGGAAAAGACGAACGAGCTACTGAGCCGAGTGCCCCAGTCCCAGAAAAATGATGACGGTGAGGGTGTCCCTGAGGACCTGCTTGCCAAAGCCATGGAGAAGTTGAAGAAGGCTGAGCATGTCCTGAAGGAGATCAGGAAGCTAAAGCCTGCAAACAGCTCTAGCCACAGGAAGAGCTGGTGAGTGGAGGTGTGGAGCTGACTGTCGCTAAAGCTCTGCCCCAACAGTTTCATCATTGAAACCTTCTACATGCCTGGTGAGCGTTGGTTCCTCCATGTACAATTGTTTTTTGCTGAATGGAAAGGGATTTCTGATTATTAATGAGCTACCTAAGGAGGTGGGGCTTAAACAGCAGTCCACTGACAGAGGGTTACAAGCTGAGGAGGTGGAGCTTAACAAGCAGTCAGCTGACAGAAGGTTACACACAGACTGTTTATGGAAATGAACGAAGCCACCTAAATAGCCACTAGATGGCGGCTCCAAAAAAGTCTGGCTGCAGTTGACTTCGATTCACAAAATTGATCATTTTCAATCCTGAAATTCTCAGTAAATGCATTTTTTCCACTAGTCATTCTGATGTCATTAGATAAAGTCGACTCTTCTTCTCAGCGATCACGTGGTGCATCTGAAAATCATTCATCATTAAGGAGATATTATGCTGAGAGAAGGGGAAGAATCAGGGGCGGGGTTAGTCTCATTCACAGTGTCCTCGGGTTCAAGGGTAAGACCCTCCTCAGTCCTCCCTTTGTATCCAAATATGGTCACTTGGCTTCAAAACAACCCAATGTGGCCATGTTCAAATTCCAAACCGACCAGTAACATCATGGGGACTCCGTCCCTTTCTATGCTCAGTCTGTGTCAGCTGATTTAACTATGTGCAATGAGTTCTGTTTTCTCTCTGCAGCTGAGTGTTGTCTTTGTTTTGTTGTAAATAAAGTTTCAGAGATTTTCAAAATAATTACTTGAAAGCTAATTAGAGAATTGTTAAAGTGTTAATACCAAATTACAGCAGTGTTTTCTTTTATTTTTAGTTGTTGCTGGGAGTTTATTTGAGAGATGCTGTACATAACTTTTCTATCATTGATGATTTCAGCTTAGCTAATCTTTTAATCACACGATTAAATCAAATCAAAGAATGGTGTTTTATGATCACTGCTGTCCTCTGGACACAGCTCTTACTTTAAGTCTTGTTTTATTTGTTTCTGATTCATGAACAAATAAATTTCCCCTACATTATTTTTGTTTAGTTCTTTTCTAACAAGAAGTTTCATTAAAACCATTTTAAATATGTCATATAGAGGATGTCAGAGTATTTTCTAACAGCAGATTCACTTTTGTAAACTTTCATAAAATGTGCTGTTGCCCAAATAAACAAAGGGAAACTGGTCACTTCTGTGTTTTGTTTTTAATTCAGTTTGGGGGTCCCAGAGATCATATCAGAGAAATGCTCCATGTGTTTTCATCCCTCAACCCCCGGCCGTCCCCGTCCCTGTCCCTGTTCCCAGCAATTTGCTCCGTACGTGGCCACCTGCTGCTGCTGCTCGGTCCATGGCGCTGGCCATGTGCAGTGTGGGCCTTCTTTCTGTCATACAGGAGGTGCAGAATGTAACTGCAGTCACTGCTTGAAAGTAGAAATGAGAGTTGAAATGAGAGAGAATGAAATTCATCCGTGTGCTAAATCAAAGTCTCCTCTATTTAACAATCACCTGACACTGATGAAGAGCGTACACATATGAAAGTAAAAACAATGTTCCCTCATGTATTTCCAAGCACAGACGTTGATATCTTTCACCCCTGTAACCTGTGACCTGTGGCCTGTCATGCTGCCTTGCTGTGTCTGCACACAGTGAGCAGCATGTTGCTCTTTGCACCCTTTTCTCTCATGCAATCCAATGGCAAAAGCAGCCAAACCCACACCTGTTTGAACTTCCACTGGGCCAATATAGTTTTAGCTATAGACTTAAGTCAAAGTTTAAAAGAGTCCCAACACTTTGATTTGTAAGTCTTGTACTAACATGTTTTTGGTATCTTGTACTATTTTTGAGTTAACATAGTTTTAGTTTCACAAGTTTTACACTGTTGTCCTGCTGGGTGTCAAGTAACGTAGTGGGTGTGTTTTGCACACTCATCCCCTGCTCAGAGTGAGTCAAATGACCAGTAGAGTGGAGACTGTTAAAAAACTCAGTCAAAAAATTCTGACAAACTGTCCTGAAAAGTATCATAAACTTGATCACATCTTACAAAAAATTCCACATTCTTGAAGGTTTTTTTGTGCTCTTTCATTCGGCATAGGTTGGAAAGCCGTCAGATTTATTCTTTAGACTGTGGTGGGCCCAGAGTGACAGGAGTGCCTTTTTTTTTTTTTTGCCATGCATTTGTATACAGTTTAAGGAGATTTCACAGTGGAACACTCCAACTTTCAGGGCTTAGAAAATCCAAATGATTCGAGTAATGAAAAAACCTCAAAATCATTTTGGTCAGCACTGTGTCCTCAGTCATTTGTTAGCTTTTGAAGCCGCTACCATGTATGCCCTGGGTCAAGATACATTTAGTTTGAAGTGAAACTTTGGAGGACCATAGGTGTGAGTGGGAGCGTAAATGGTTGTTTGTCTCTGTGTTGCCCTGCGATAGGCTGGGAACCTGTCCAGGGTGACCCCGCCTCCTGCCCGATAACAGCTGGGATAGGCTCCAGCAGACCCCTGCGACACAAGTGTGGAGAAGCAGGTATAGAAGATGACTCCAGGACTTTGGAGTTCAAATTAAGATTGAATTGCAATGTGTGGAGTTCCTGTTGATTTTAGCCTAGGGATATCAGTGCGTGATTTGTAGGTCTTGATGAGTACTACAATTCGGCGGAGATTCTGAGTTTTTGAGCATGTTTAGGGGGTCAAATTGAGCTTTACTAAGCCTTGTTAGGGGTCCAAGCCCACGAGGGCTGGGACGGCGTGATGCAAGCAGCAGCGCCATTCCCAGCACCCGTGGTGCAGGGAACCCTATTGTTTTCGCAAAAATTTTTATTCTTATTAGGGGTCCAAGGCCACGAGGGCTGGGACAGCGCGATGCAAGCAGCAGCCCCACCACTTGTGGTGTGGGGATCCCTATTGTTTTCAGAAAAGTTTTTCTTCTTATTTTATTCTTCCTTATGTAAAACTCAAACTGCAGACTAGCACGTAATAGGCGGATTTGGGAAAACTAGCCAGCCTGGTCCAGTTTGCCGCAAGGACCTCTGACGCAAAAATTCATGGACCTGCACCACTAGGTGGCGCTACAGCAAAAAAAAAACATGTTTACCCTTATACTGACCAACCAGGCCGCTTACCCCCAAAAACCTTACATCAATACGTTCAGGCAATCCTCTTGAATCTTTCTGGCTAGGCTATGCCCACTTCCGCTTAAGTAGTTTTTTCACAAAATGGCGCCAAATGGTTGGACACAAATTTTATACTCCTCAAATATGGGAAAGCCAATCTACACGAAATTTGGCCTGTAGAAAGTACCCATCAGGAAGGGAAAAATGTGCGAGTTATGGTACAATAAATGTTGTATAGCTAGCAGTCAAATAAATAAATGTGTCGTATCTTGGACATTTTTACTCAGATTCACAAATAATTTGAGACCTACTTCTGGCAATCAACACAAAAGGAGTTGAGAAAAAATTGCATTGATCACTCACTAGGGGGCGCTGCAAATTGAAGAAGTTTATATCTCAAATTCCACAAGATAAATCAACAAGAAACTGGGTAAGCCTAAACTAGGTTGCCTACTGAGTCCAGGTACCAAGTTTGGTCAATATATCGCAAAGTGGGAGGGAGTTATCGGCAAAAGAAAAAAATTAACCCTTTAGACGCCAATAAATTCATAAATAAATCCTTTTTACCTGATTTTACTGCTTGAAAGCTGATATTTCTTCACCACATCCATGTGGACAAGTGAAAACTGTCCAGTTTGGTTCAGTTTCACAAAAGGGATCAATCCACGAAATGTCATACACCTACAGAATATGACATGACAAATTGAGGCCCCTTTCTCCAACAAACTTTATATCATCGCGTTTGGGCATTCCTCCTGAATCTGGCTAGCTAGGCCACGCCCACTTGACCTAAGTTACTTTTTTCACAAAATTGAGTCAAATGGTGTGAAACAAACTTTATACTCCTTAAACATGGTTGGGCCAATCTACACAAAAATTTGTATGTAGAACATAGACACCCTGAAGGGAAAAAGTTATTAAAAGAATTTTTCTACTCCTTACAATGTGCGAGTTATGTTACGATAAATGTAGTATAGCTAGCAGTCAAATCAATAAAGATGTTGTATCTTGGACATTTTTGCTCGGATTCAGAAATAATTTGAGAGGTACGTAACAGGCTTGACAGAAATGGTGTGGGTCAAACGTTGCATTGTTCAATCACTAGGGGGCGCTACAAATTCAAGAAGTTTATATCTCAAATTCCACACCACAGATTAATGTAAAACTTGGTGTATATAATCCAGGTTGGCTCCAGAGTCCAGCTACCAAGTCTGGTCAAAATATCTTGACGTGGATGGGGCTTATGGCAAAAAACAAACATGACCCCCCAAAAAATAAAAATTTCTAAAAATTCAGCCGTACATATTTAAAAGCTAACACTTGGTGAGGATATCCACTGAATGGAGCTGATCATTTTCACCACTGCACTATAGGCTCTATCTCTTTGTGCGTCACTCTATATTTTTCAAAATATGAAAATCATAATCATATTCATATCTCAGGAGCCGTTAAAGCAAACACTACCAAAATCAAGAAACATGTTCTCAGGACCCTGACAACAAAGTACACCGACTGGCGTTGAGCTCGGTCAAACAATGCACCTGTAGCAACAGTTTATATTTTTCAATACTTGTGCATGACGTACAATATTTTTTTTCTCATCATATAAGTGAACAAACTTCACCAAAACCCACTGATAATTAAGTAGACATCATGAGGATGGTCTGTGAATATTTTCACGATTTCATGATTTATTGTTGATTTTTAGTGAATATTTTACTTTTTGGAGTGGGAGTGGACTTATCCACAGACAGCTCCAAATTGACATCTGGAAGCTCAAACACTCAGTAAAAATCAGCTGTTACTCCGCAAGGTTGAAACTTCTCTCAGAACTTCCATTACACATGACGAAGCTTTTGGTCACTGCGGTGGTTGTATAGGCCACACCCATTTTCCAGACCATTTTTTTTCCAGATAGAGTCCAGCCCTAAGTCGCTGTCGGTGCTGACTGAAAACTGAAATCATGAATCACAACATGGACAGACTTAGTACTTTACTTTGCATACGTTAACAGCTTGTGATT
>OOFC01021655.1:6779-16812 GCA_900323345.1 Pseudochromis fuscus
TTTTTTTTTTTTTTTTTTCTTATTGCGCTCCCAATCTTGTGCTCAAGTGTCAGTATTATACAGCAATCCAATAAGGGCTGTTTATTTCCTCCTGAACTGAGCTCACTTGAATTATGGAGCTCTTGAGTAGACACTAAAACTCCCCTCAGCAGTGAGAAAAGAGCAAAAGACATCAATGGGCTGAAAGAGGACGAATGGTCTCACAGCGAGGTGGAGGCCACTGGGCTGATAGTAAATCTGGTTTTATTATTGAATGAACATCAAGAGAGCAGGCACATGCTTCAGTGGATGGATCAGCAGTATTTCTAAAGCAAGCGATCTGAACCATCCTGCAGACAGTTTGAAAAATGTTTCGACACAGTACACAACTTAAAATAAGAGCATTGGTCCCGACACCACAGCCAGGACATGCAACCAACATCAACACAACAAACAACCATCACATGACAAAAGCAAGTAAACGTGCTTCATCCAAAGGGGGTCTGACCTCAGAAAGAAAGCCAGACAGAGACCCATCCATGACTTCCCTCTTTATTACCCATGAACCCTTTTCAGTTTTCTGAATGTTGAGCACAGGGTGATAACCCTGCTCTATTATAATCACGTGTCTCTCAGTGTCTGAAGTCTGACGATTTACAGCTCGTTGGTAATAAAATGTTGTAAAATGAAACGACAAACCCTGGAAACTGACTCCTGTCTGTAGAGTGAATTAACAACCTTGTAGTTTTGGTTTCTCTGCTTATAACATTTTTTATTGACTCCTCCTAAAATGGTCACTGATTCACTCGTCTGAGGGCCCAAAAGGTTTTAGGATATTTTATATATTCAACTCACTGTCAACAAATTACATGAAAATACAAGAATTCACACTGAACTGATCCAACTGACAACTATTACATTTAAAGCTTGATGTATGTTATGATATGTTACTTTCTGTCTGACTATTCCTCTGGATAGAAAATAAAAACTGACCTCTGTTAGAAATAAATAAATACATAAATAAAAACTTTTGAAAAGAGCAGCTTCTGTTTTTTCTGCTGCTTATTGTAAGATTGAGAAAACTCACTGGGATGACAACAAATTCCTTTGGTAAGGAGAAGTCCTGTGTATCATCATCAGATATGAAGCATGAATTCTTAAACCATAACTTCCTACTTACTCAATAATATATTTAAGAAAATAAAACAAAAATTATGATGCTAGGCAGAGTCTATACTTGGTATTCTTTAAAACTGTCTGCTTAGAACAACCACATGCAGTTCTCTGACATGTTCATGTGCTCTAGACCAGTGGTCCCCAACCACCGGGCCGGGGACCGCTACCGGTCAGTGAGGCATTTGTTACTGGGCCGCACAGAAAGAATAAATAATTCATATAATTTCCGTTATATTGATTATCAGAGTCTGAAAGACGTTTTATTTTGAAAAGCGACTGGATTCTCTTCGACCTAATCTTCGTCTGGGCCTCTCAACAGGTCAATACACTTGTCTCGGTCACGTGATCAGATTTAAGTTCGTAAACTAGCAAAAACGAGTAAAAAACAAACGTCTTTGGAGAGCTTCTTTGCAAAGGGGAAACATTTGTTTTTTTATGCCGATTGTGTTATTTTATTGTTGCAGTGTTTATTTGCCACACCTTGAAGGACAGTCCATGAAAATAATGCCGACATCAAACTGGTCCGTGGTGCAAAAAAAGGTTGGAGACCCCTGCTCTAGACTATGGCGCTAATGACATCCTCTGGCTTCAGCTGTACTTTAAGTTTAATCCTGAAGAGTTAAATGAATAAGTTAAACGCTGCATAAACATCAGTCAGTTGTCATCATGCTACTGTTAGCATTTAGCATGAAGTGGCACTGAGCTTAAGAGCTTCACAGAACTGGTAGCATAGAGCTAACATTTTAACATCACTAGCAACTAATTTGATGAGGAGAAATGTCAGATGCAGAGAAATTGAAAATGAAACAAACATGCATCAGATTTTCCTGAAGCCACAGGTTGCTGCATCAATCAGGAAACTCTTTCTCCAAAAAGAAAGAAACAGCTCAAGTCGCCCAAGACGTAAGACAGTTACAAGACAAAACTGATGTGAGGTGATTCATTTGCCTCTTTTCTGCTTTTTCTGCTTCTTCGACTCTGCTCACAACCTTTGACTCACGACCTCTTGACCTCGGCTTTGTCCAGCCGCCAGGTGCCAGCTTGCCTGTCACAGGGATCAGGATTCGTTCAAGACGCTCTCATTCAAGGGGGTGTGGTATTGTCTTTCCTGGACAAAGAAAGAAAAATCACCCATTGCACAGCCATGACACAAAATTATATATATATATAAATAATCACTCTTCTTTCATCAAATTTTACGTCATATACATACTTTTGGACAAACACATCAGATCATTTGAAGGAAAATCAGAAATCCCTCTGCCTCCCTCTTTCCCTCCTCTTTGATTTGTAACATCCTGTGGGCATCGTGTCAGCTTCTCCTAACTGAGATCAAAGTGCTACCTCTCTCATGCAGAGACATCACTGTTATGAATAGTTTGGCGGTTTAATCACAAATCATATTTGCCCACTGGCTTAGGTAGGGCTGTCCTCCTCAACATGAGTTCATATCAAACATCCTCCTGCTCCTCCTGTTTTTCATCCTTCTCTCAGTACAACACATAACAACAGCTTCAAAACTTCAATCCAGGGATCGGGGTGAATCATCCCGGACTTCAAAACCAAAAGATATCCATCTTGGCAAAGGTGAATTTATGTCTTGTTTTCATATTGGCAACACCACAGTGCACTTTCCTCCTCCTCTGCTTTGTTCTTTGTCCCTCTCTGCCCTGCATCAGTTTTTTTTCTCCGTCTTGCTCTATCACTCAGCCCCGTCTTCTTTCTTCCCTGCCAACCAGAAGAGGACAATATGTGGGATCAAACAGTGGGGAAGTGAGGAGCAAAGTGTCTCTCTGTCTCCTAAGCCCAGGGAGGATTAAGCCCAGGAGACTTCTGAGGAAGAGTTATAAAGTGTGTTCATGCCTGCAGGGTGCAAAGACAGAAAGGGAGAAAGACTGAGGAGAAAGGGACAATGAAGACAGTGATGAAGAGAGAGGAAGATGAATGTATCATGTCAGTAAACAAGACACAAGTCAAAAAGAAGAATTCATTAGTTTTAGCACTTGACGTTGTAAATACATTGGAAGTAATATATGCTTTCCTTTGTGCCATGTATGACACTCGAGCTACTTTGTAATAATCAATTCATAAATAATTCAGATTTACTGTTATATTTACCTAATTTGGAGCATGCCTTTATTTAATCTATTGTATATTAAACAGCACCCGCCTCACCTGCAAAGCTCTGGATTGCAGGTGATCCCACCCAACCTTCACACAGCTTCTTGGGATCTGGGTTAGGAACCGCAGGGTCACTGGTTCAAGTCCCAGCCTGGATGAAGCATGGAGTGTGGACTGGTGGTTTTGGCGGCAACATCCACCTCTGGGGCGCTGCTGAGGTGCTTTAAGTTGGATTTTTAAGAGAAGTTAGAAACCTTTGTTTGGACAGTGAAGATTGTATGTTTCCAGGAATCATAACAACTTTGCGTGGTAGCTGCATGACTATTTCTGTGATAAGATGGTCATTTTGTCAGCTAAATTAATTCTTGCAAGTGGCAGATTGCACATTGATTCATTACATGTTTCTTTCATGAAAAAAGAAGACTGTAAACAATAAATGGCGACTAACGTTGTGTGTAGATACTGGCTGTCTTATGTTTGGAAGAGACTCTAATGGCACATTTACACTGGTACCTACTCGCTTCGCTTTGCTTCGCTTCGGTTTTGGTACATTTACACTGGCAAAAAAGTACCTGGAACTTGGTACCTGGTACAACTTTTAATACCTCCTCTCGTGCAGTTCCAAAAAAAGTACCTGTTCAGGCCGGAGCAGGTACTAAAATCTTATTGGTCGGAATCGTCACTGCGTCGTTGCGTCATCACTGCGCAGCATGTAATCACCCAAAACACGTGGGCATTTTTATATCTTCGTCACACCGTGCAGACGTGTTTGAACTAACAAGAAGAGAAATGGCATCTGTTAGAAATCCTGCCCCATGGACTCAGGACGAGGTGCAAACCTTTCTGTCATTAGTCGCTGGTCAGAAAATTCAGCGGGAGCTGGTCAGAAATGAAAGAATCGCATAAAAGATGACGTCATGAATGACGGTCAGCTACACGGAAGAGGGACGATCCTCGGCAATGTAAATGCAACTGAGGGGGGCCGATCCTGAGTGATCCGAGGCGAAGCGAAGCGAGTAGGTACCAGTGTAAATGAGCCAAAAGTAGCAAGTCTTTTAAAGACTTCATCATGTGACAACATAGACATGTTGTCACATGATGGAAGAGAGGCATTAACAGCATTAGCAGCATTGGCTGTCATCAACTATGGTAATAAAGTACTTACCTTTAAAAATACTTAAGTATTCAAAAGTACATGCATTTAAAAATACTTAAATATTCAAAAGTACAAAGTAAAAGTACATTTTCTAATATCAGTACATTGCTGTATTGTTCTCAGTGCCCGAGTCAATCCCCGACTAACGTCTGCTTCCTGTTAATGTGGTATTTTAAGTTGAAAGTGCTTCGATGAAAAGAAAACTCCTTCCTGCAGAGTGTGCATAATACTTTGTTGACTGTTCGGTCTTGCTTTTTTGTTTTCAAATTTCCCGTCAAGAGGGCTAACATGCTGTTTAGCTTTTTTTTTTGTTTTTTTTTTTAAACGCCAAACGACAAAACGGCGCTGTTTCCTGTCTTCCCTCTTTATTGTTCGGTTCTGCTGCCGGTCACTTCCTGCCGATTTGCGCATGCGCGACGGTAACTCTACCTGGACAAACTGCCAGAAACGCATTGCAGCATAGACTGTATATAAAGTAAGTAACGACACACTTCCTAGGAATGTAGTGGAGTCCAAAGTACAATATTTACCTTTGAAATGTAGCGGAGTGAAAGAAATAAGTTTCCAAAAAAACAAATACTCAAGTAAAGTACAGATACTCAAAAAATGTACTTAAGTACAGTACTCTAGTAAATACATATAAAAAATACTAAATCTATTCATAAATACATATATGTTTTGCATTTTTATAGTAGGTAGATCCAAGTCTAATCGAAGACACAGATCTTTATAACTCTGGTGCTGATACCGTCAGTGTCTGGCTCTTTGTTTCAACCAATCACATTGTTTAATTTTAGGAATATATTTCCTCTCCTTTGAATGAAAAAAAAACCCTACAGTAACAAAGTGTGTAGTGAATGAGAGCTTTCATGCTGGTTTTATGGAAAACCATTTTTTTCTTCTGTAAATCCAACCCAACCCCCTTCTTCGCTGTTTCTGTTTTTATCCCTCTGTCACTCTACCAAACCTTATCCCTCTCTAAATCTCAGCCATTAACTGCTGCTGTGACGTCTTGTGGTCGATTGTTCAAAGAGTTTGCCAGTTAGATTTTTCAGTTGGAAGAGAATTTCTGTGGTTAGCCCACGGGAGGTTTCCACAGGGAAAACATTTTATATTAGGCCTACTTGATAGAAGCTCTCAATGAGTGAGACAGGTTTTTTTTTTTTGGTGGTGTATTTTGTGCATATGTGTGATGCCTGTCAGTGTAGATCCGTGTGTAAAGGAAATGCACGGCATACAAACCATGTGCAGATCTGGATGAGGCCACCCACTCAGAAACAGTGTACTGGGTTATTCCCAGGACTCCTCCACATCAGGCCAAACCAGTCTGAGCCAATTTGGACGCCGCAGTTCCAACCCTGGGAACATGCTGTACCTGTGCAAATGAACACTGAAGTGTTTTTGTAAGGAATTAGAGCTTTATTGACCATATCAAATGTGAAAAATGTTAAGTTCATAAAAATCATATTGACAGCATGTTTGTATTCAGCTCCACTCTGTGATTTACATTTTTCATCATCTAGCTCAGTGGTCTCCAACCACCGGGCCGTGGACCGGTACTGGTCTGTGAGGCATTTGTTAGCGGGCCGCACAGAAAGAACAAATAGTTGATATAATTTCCGTTGTATTGACTATTAGAGTCTGAACGACGTTTTATTTTGAAAAATGAGTGGATTCTCTCTGACTTTACTTTCACCTGTGCCTCTTGACATATCAATACGCTTATCTTGGTCACATGATACGACATATCAGATATACCCAAAAATAAGCCTGCAAACTAACAACAATGTGTAAAAAAACCAACGTCTATGGAGAGCTTCTTTGCAAAGGGGAAAAGGCCAACTTAACCTTTTACCCCGAACATTTAGCTGCTGACAGGAAGTGACATGTGTCAATCAAATCACTGTACTTCCTCCGCCATTGGCGCTAGCGATGTGATTCCAGCTGATTCTGAAAGCTGTCAAGCGGAGCGTCCGTACACTACCGTAATGTAGGTAATATCTACAGAATGCTGCACATCACGGCATGACTCATTCCCCTGTATTACTGCCGTAATGTATGTAATATATACGAAGTGCTCCACTTGTCGGCTTTCAGAATCTGCTGGAATCACATCGCTAGCACTCTCTGTATTGCCGGCGATACGCTACGCATTAGAGGTTTAATGTTTATGCCGGTAGTGTTATTTTATTTTTGCTGTAGTTATCTGCCACATCTTGAAGGCCGTGAAAATAATGCTTACATTAAACCGGTCCATGGTGCAAAAAAGGTTGGGGACCCCTGATCTAGCTGGTACACAGTCCTCCTCTAACACTTGGTTGCTGTTGTTCTTTTCTTTCTTCACTGTAAAATTTAACATATCCTTATATCTGCATTTATGATAAATTAATGAAATAAACAAAATTCCATAACCACTATGGTGTCATACAAATTGGTTGCCATGACAACAAAAGTGTAATTTGGAGGCACTCTTTCCTGGCTGACTCATCTCTCGTTTCAGTAAGTTCCCGTATCCCCCATGCTCGCTTGACCTCACCCCTCCAGATTTATTATTTGTGAGGCCATCTGAAGGAATTTTGCTTTCCCGGTGCAGTGCCAAGAACAATCCCAGAGCTGAAAAACACCATCAGGGTGTTCAACATGGCACACGACTGAACAACACACTCAGGGTGCTGACACACAATATTCATCTACATCTGGAACCCTGCACTGCACTAAATGGTGAACACTTTGAGTCTATGGTGTAGTGAATTTGCCTGTTTCTTCTTTTCTCTTCCCTTCACCACACAAGATATCTGACTTGACAAGTTCACTTCATACTGACTCAAGCGAGGCTCCATTACAGCGGGAGTCAGACAGGGGTGAAAGATGTTTGCAGAGGGCAGGAAGGTAGGAAGATGAACACGGTTGAAAAAACAGGACTTGGCAGGATGTTACTGTCTGAGCTGTTTTGTCAACAGGTAAAGATGTAATTGCACACTTGACTTGTATTGTTCTTGACAAAGTCTTCTCAGTGTTCCCCAGCCACTGTGAAGAACAAAAACTTAAAGGAAAAAGAAAAGGAAGATTGTCAATCCAGAAGATTGTGTGTTGATGTGATAACATTTTTCCCCGTCACTTTGAATTGTTTATGTGACACTTCTCAGTTATTCCTACAATTCTTACTGTTTGACCAAGGGTGACAGAGAAAAATAAAGACTGACCCCAGTTATTTTCAAACAGAGTGGCAGAGCAATTAAATGCTATTAACATGCATTGGGAAAAAGTCTGCAATCTTAATTCAGTAGAATAAAAAGAGTAGATCAGAAAATACTCACAGCCAAAGTATTTTAAATTGAGCAGATTATTTGCCTTCCTCCTTGAACCATCAGCTTATCATGATGGAGGAGTTTGAGAGCCCCAATGACCCTAAGAGCTATGTTCTTGGGGCATTTTGGCCCTGGTAGGGTCTCCCATGGCGGTCCTAAGTGAAGGGCCAGATGAAGAACAGTTCAGAGGGCCCATCATGAGTAAGGGAAAACAGGAGCACATGTACCTGGCTCGGTTACTGGGGCTCGTGTTTGAGCGCCTGGAGGCTGCTTTGTCTCCCTGTTGGCCCACCACCTGCAGGGGGAACCAAAAGGGTCCAGTGCATTTTGAATTGAGCAGCAGACCCAGGCGGGGGCCTTGATGGTCCAAGCCTCGGTTACAGAAACTAACTTTTTGAACATGAAGCATCACCTTTCTGTTGGGGAAGGAACAGCAGCTTGTGGAAGAGGTTGAGCTGCTGTCTGGGAACGTACGACTACCAGCTAGAAAAAGTTGGCAGAACCCAAGTCCTAGAGAGAGGTTGGACTCTGTTTTGCTGGAGTTGCCCCTGGTGACAGATGAAGGGCTGCAGTGGGCTTTTGATTGCCCCCAGGCTGTCTGCCTGCATGTTGGAAGATGGAGTTCACCCCGGTGGATGAAAGGGTTGCTTCCCTGTGTCTTCAGGTCACAATCAGGTTCTGTTGTCGGTGTCTACACTCTGAACAAGAGTTCAGACTGCCCACCCTTTTTGGAGTCCTTGGGACAGATGTAAATATATTTGCATGGGCACTCCATTGTCCTACTGGGGTACTTCAGCACTCATGTGGGCAACAACAACATGACCTGGAGGCGCATGGATGGGAGGAATGGCTTGCCTGATTTGAAGCTGAGCAGTGTTCAATTATTGGACTTCTATGGGAGTCACAGTTTAGCCATAGCGAACACCATGTTCGAACATGGAGGCCTCAGGCTGACCCAGGACACAATGGGGGGATTATATGTGTTGGTTGTTCCTGAGAACGCCTTCGGGATTCCCCCAGAAGAGCTGGTGGAATTGGCTGGGGAGATGACTGACCCACTTTGCAGATGAAGCAGAAGAAAATGAGGACCAGATTGTCTGCCTTTTATATCATGGAACTACAATTATTGGATGGATAATTACCAGTACCGGTACCATGCAGTGGAAATGGACCTTTTGATGAGAAATTGCACAAACAAGTTGGTTCAGCTGGTAAAATACAACAAAGTCCATCAGTTCTGCAGTTTGTTTTTTACCATCTCCAGGGACAGCAGTCACTTTGAACATTTTTCCAACATTTCTAGCTTATGGTAAAGCAGGCAGACGCAGCATCTGATGGAGACGGTATGACAGTGGAATCCAGATTAGGCCAATGGAGAAGCATAGAGTTGTGGCAGTAGTAGGTATTTCCAGGATAATGATGGCAATCCAGGAGCCAAAGCAGGGAACTGGAAGGAGCAAAAGAGCAGAGTCAAAAAAACAGACTACAACAAACAAAAGAGTAATCCCACAGATCTCCGGTAAAGACTGATGAAGCAGGATTTATGGTCCAGTGTCAGGTTGTTACTGGCAACTCCCTTTACACAGCAGCAAGACGAAGGTGTAGAGGAGGAACACTCCCGCCTGCAGGTGAATCAGCTCAGCAATCAGCTGATTAATGAATGAGCTGCACCTGACCACATGCCTGTGCCACTGCCACACTCACGCCCACATTGAGGAAGAGGGAGAGCCAGAGAGAGAAGGGAGGGGTGTCAAACTCGTGCCATGGAGGCCGAAGACGCTGCAGGTTTTCTTTTCAGCCAGTCACTAAAGCAGGTGATTTTAATCATGGACACCTCCTTCAGTTTGAGGAAAGGAGCTCATCACTGAGATCAGCTGTTGGGGAAATGGTTGGAAAGAAAACCTGCAGGGTCTCGGCCTCCATGGCACAAGTTTGACACCCTGCTAAATGGACCATCAGATCACTAATAAAAAGAATTAACTTTAGCCAATGACATCAGAATGATGAATTTATTGACTGAGTATTTCATGATTGAAAGTGACGAGTTTTGAACATCCTTTTACTTCTGTTTTGGTCACCTACTGAAGAATCATTTTTCTGTTTTCCTGCTCCACTTTGTCATTGCTGATTCGATAGATCAGGGGTTCTCAACTAGGTTTTCCTTCCAGCCCATCTCTAAAGCAGGTGATTTTAATGATTAACACCTCCTTTAATTTGAGGGAAGGAGCTCATCAGTGAGATCAGCTGTTGGAGAGATGGTTGGAAAGAAAACCTGCAGGGTCTTGGCCTCCAT
>OOFC01021657.1:2695-36145 GCA_900323345.1 Pseudochromis fuscus
TGAACAAAATTTTTTTTTTTTTTTTTTTTTTTTTTCAGCTACTAGTCAGACAGTATGCCACAACGTGTTTATGAACCTTATTATCACAGAGTCCAGCTGGCATTTCTTCCAAAGTAAAATGGGCCTTATGTTGCTTCCAGGCTCCCCGTACAGGGACAAAATCACCATAGCAATCCTAAGCATCTTGGAGGATGGGCGCCTACACATGCTGAAGGAGAAGTGGTGGAGTGGGAGCAGCTGCTTGGATGAAGAGCGTCGCGAGACAGGCCCCATGGGTATCCAGAACCTGGGTGGTATATTCATTGTGCTGGCATCTGGCCTAGTGCTGTCTGTTTTTGTGGCAATTGCTGAATTCATCTACAAGCTTAGGAAGACTGCAGAACGTGAGCAGGTATATATCCCCATACATTGATTGATAAACATTTCATTTGATGTTCACTCTGTGCATTTGGATAGATGGGAAATTAATCAGAAATTAATTGAATTACACTCTGCTGGGATTTAGCAAAGAAGTTGCTAACCATGGCTTTTTTTGTTATGATACTTATTCCACGTTGCCTCCAAACCAAAGCTGTGCTCTATTCATGGCTTTTAGTTCAAACATGTTATAAAAGGATTTGCATGCCTTTGGCTAATCCCCAGAAGTACTTGGCCATAACACCACAACATTTACTTATTTTAACAGGCATAATTGCAAATTGGAGCATAGAGAATTAATCCATTATTAGTCATTGGAGATGTCAGAATAGCATGAACCCTTTACTGTTGTAAATCACTAATTTGAGCCATGCTATGAGAGTAGCTGCATGCGCTGCTCATGGACCGTACTTGTTCGCTCTCTCCGACACGGCAGCAGTAATAAACCGTGTGCAGGCTACGTGTGGCGGTGGTGTGATTTGACATTGCTGACAGCCACAAACACACACACATATGCATACACATATATGCACACACACACACGTATGCACACACCAGCATTAACATGAATGATCTATTCCATTTTGTGCTCTTTAGATTGTCGACACTCTCTGCTGTCAGAACAATTTAAAGCTAAGGCATTTACCCCCCCTCCCTTTTACCCCCCCTCTTCTCCTTCTTGCTCCCCTCCCTTTTTGCCCAGAGGTCTTTGTGCAGTGCCATGGTGGACGAGATCAGACTGTCGTTCACCTGCGAGAGACGAGTGAAACACAAGCCTCAGCCTCCAGTCATGCTGAAGACGGATGCAGTGATCAACATGCACGCCTACAACGACCGACGACTCCCAGGAAAGGACAACATGAGCTGCAGCACTGGGATGACGCCCGTGTTCCCGTGACAATGTGCTCCCCGCCGGGCAAAAACCTCCTGAGCAACGTGTCAGGGGCGGTGCCAGAGACTAGAGACAATGGCATAGACGGGATCACCAGATACACCATTAACCACAGTGACATGGGGACACTAACAAAACACGGGCAACTCAAATTGGCAGCATCAGCCACACAGGTATGACAATATTCGCCACTGTAATTCAAACTATGAGGAGGTAAAAGAGAAATTCAAGGAGGTTTTTGTGGAGGGGGGGAAAAAAAAATCCATTCTTGAAAAAAGGAAACAGTATACCCAAATAATCAGTTTCAAGTCTGATGTTTACGTGCGCAACACAAAAACAAGAAAATACACAATGTTCAAGGAATCCTCAATCAGTGAAAAGACTGAAAATTATATTGGAAAATATGGCCTACAGCAAGAAGAAAGGCTTTGTGGAGAATGGCAATAAGTGACAGATATACAATACAAGGAGGAGCGGTTTTCATTGTTTTGCCACACATAAAATTATCAAGTTCTTACCTTTTATTCTTTTGATTTACACAACCCTGAATCGCCTCTGACAGCAGAATATAACGATACCTCAAACATACTGTCTAGGCTGGGATGGTTGAGTCACAATCTGTAGGAATACTCACTTAGTATCTGCAGTAGCAAGATGTGGAGCAGTAGGAGGCATTTATATTAATATGTATTATTATTAATCAAGAGATTCCACAATGAATGATTGGACTACATTGTTATGGATTTTATTTCAACAAAAATACATTTGAATTCAAATGATTTTCTACTCTAATTGAATTTGAATCCGTTGAAATATCGATTGCCAAAGATCTGACAACAGCATACACAGAAACAGTTTGGGCCCGGACAGTTCACTTTGCTTTTTTTGTTTGTTTTTTCAAAGCAGTCATCTTGTGTTCAAGGCAAATTGCAGTGGTTTAAATGGGAGCTATTAAGGGATCTTGCTATAATAGTTTTTCCAACCATGCAGGGTAATATGTATCCAAAGGAAAATGTATTCGGCACAGTTGCGGCGTCGTATTTGCTGGTTTTTGCAAACCACCTCACCTCGAAATATTCTTATCAACACTGTAATGTAAAACAATCATTGCATAAGAAAAAAAGAAATTCACTTCTGATCTTTTTTTTTTTTAAAACAAACTGTGGTTCTGTGTAATTTCCACAAGGACAATAATGGAAATATTGAGTATTTATATGAACCAGTTTGTGCTCAACCTTTGATGAATTTGGTAGCATGTCTGTACTTTTCTAACAACCTCTGTGTATTGACCCTGTTGGATGGCATTAGATTGGGCATTTCTGTTTATATCTTAGTTGAGTAAAAAAAAAACTGTAAGTCACAGAGACAAAAGGTAAGAGACTGTGACAATAAAACTAAAGTGCATTTTTGGAGTGCATTTAATCACGACGTATTCATCAAACTATGTGCTGGTCTTTGTCCACGTCTGGCCACAGGACCACTGAATGTCCTAATATCTTCTGAGCACATTTTTGGATCATTTCATCTTTCAGGTGTGATCTAGAAGCTTTTATTTTGGCAGCAATATGGTTGTTTTGCATTATAAAACTAAACTGTTCAGAGGGGTTTTTTTGTTTTTGTTTTTTTTAAAGAGAACGATTTTGACCAGAAGTATTTCCTTTCTGTTCAAGTACCTGATGTGGACTGAGTAAACCTGTATTTGTCACGTGTGAACATGCTGAAAGACAATGTGGTGAATAGACAGAAGACAGTTGATAATTTGTGTGTTCATATTGACTTTAATGCCTATATCCAGTAAGTGTATATCTTCAGCAAGTGTCACGCCGAAGGAAGATTCGAGGAGTCTGTGAGCTGCTGTCACCTGGGAGCTGAACGAACAGCAAACCTCTGTGAGGTTTAACGTTGTCGGTACGCAGAGACATAAAAAAAAAAAAAAGTTAAAAAATGGAAAAAAATAACTATCTATGATTCAAGGAAACTCCAATCTGTAAAACTTAGCATTGGTTTGGTAGAGATTCACTGTATAATTGTTTATCGATTTCCTTCTGCAAAGTAGAGTATGTAGATAAGATCAGCAGGAGAAAATGTATTTTGCTAAATTTATACTGTTATAAATGAATTCTGTTCACAGTCAAATATGTTCTAGATGCTATTTATTTCATTAGAGAGGTCACTTTAACCTACTTCCTCACTTTACCCCCAGCTCCACAGCCCCAAACCTTGTTTATTTATTTAATGGAAATGCATTATAATATGGTATATTGGATTACTATCATCCAGATGGGAAAATGTATGTAAATCCTTTTTTTTTTTTTTTATGATGGCTAATATATTTCTACAAGGTGAACATGAAAAGGAAACGCTGAGCTTCCTCAAAAATTAAGGGGACACCCTCTTAGAGTAGGTTTATCAGATGTAAGTGGACCTTTACTCTTCATAAAAATCCCGATTACAACCCGGTCTGAAGTATTTCTGCGACTGATACGTGGTTATACGATGTTACTGTTACCCTCATGTGTACTGTAGCTTTTCATGCAGGTGATTCAAAGAAAAAAAAGACGACTTGTATTCCACTTCTGTAACATGTGAAAATAACAAAAAATTCCATCACAATCAAAATTAGTTGGAATTACAACAGGGTTTCGGATTTGGCTGATTCAGTCAGTTTGGTTACTGAATATATACATCTTTTTTTATAAATTAATGTGAATAATACTGTCATTTTACACAAAAATTGTATGAAATGTGAGAGAAAAGTAACGCAAAATGTAAGCTACATAACCTGTGTTCCATTAGCAGTGTGTGATATGAGTTTTGATTTTCCAGCAGTCATGACGGTATGCCTTTTTTATGTATACCTTTTTCTTTTGAGTTGCAAAGCTTCTATGATTTGGCAGAAAACCTCTCAACCAATACGGTAAATATGTTGGTGCCAACCAGGGTTTTCTTTGTGGACATGCAGAATTTCTATGAATATAGTTTTTGTAAGGTTTTGTAAAAAAAAAGAAAAAAAAAGATTTTGTTTTCCTAGTAACTGTATGTGTTAAGAGAACATTAGAATAACCGACATCTGAGTAAAACATGGGGAAAATCAACAAAGTACTATAGAAAAGCTATTGAATTATTTTCTTTTTAACACACTGTGAATAATTCAATTGTACAGTTTGCTGTATGGGTTATATGAAGTTTTAAATAAAAAATACAAACTATTTATATCTGTTGATCTACTGATTGACTAGTGTTGTCTTATCATGCTAGAAACAGGTGAAAGGTATTTGGCCTTGTTTGGATCATACATTGTTATTATTGACTCTGAGTCACACAACTAGGATATTATCAACCCTGTAAAGCCTGAACCATCAAATAATTCCCAGAAAATTCTAACTTTTAAAAACATAGTTTGTTGAACCTTCTGACTAAAGGTAAGAATAAAAATAAATGCATATATAAATATTTAGATAGATATAGATTGAGAGAGATTTTTTTATTTACCATATTTTCCGGACTATAAGCCGCTACGTTTTTCTGACGCTTTGAACTTAAACACCGGTGTGGCTCATGTATTGGCCGCAAGAAGCTCGTTAGCTTTTTACAAGCTAGCAAGCTCCGTGTCACCGATACATTTAGCCTCGTCACATCAGACCCGTTCAGAGTGGACCACATGAAACTGTTCAAATAAATTCAATAGCAGCTTATAGACAGGTGCGCTCAATAGTCCGGAAAATACGGTATTTAATTTTTTACATTTTTTTCATTGACTCTCAAAAATATAACACTGATGATGTAGAGGTCTCAAAAACTCATGTATCAAATACGATACATTGGGCATTAAAGGGTTAATATATTTTAAAATGACTATTTAAAGAGTTTACACTAAGTACTATAAAGTGTTAACACTGACTTAATTGTGTAATTTTCACAGAATTATAATTTTTGATAAGAGGAGCCTTGTAGATGACGACATGATGCAGATAGAACTGAAATTAAAACATATTGAAGAACATTTTAGGTAAAAACTAACAAATAATGCAATAAACATCAAATGTATTTTGTTATTAGGTGTTAGTTGGGAAAAGGATTTCTGTTGCAGGGAGTTCTCATCTGTCTGCGAAACAACAAATCTCACAAAACTTTGTGTCAATCAGGGATAAAATATCCTAAACACTCAATGTCCAACATTTTAGGATTTTCAGTTTTGGGTTTAAGTACTTCTTGCCAGCTTTGTGCAACTGCAAATAAAACTAAAGGGGCATATAACAGTAGCATGAAATAAAATGCCTTCTGTAATACCCATGATTAATATTCACACTGTATTTTGCCACAGCCATTATTCTTGTTGAACAAAGTAAAACAGATCGTGCCATACTGCTCACTGTGAGACGGATGAAAAGTCTGATGAGATAATCCTTTGCCTATAGATATGTAGCAAGATAATGGTTTGTGCGCTGAAAACAAGAAACAGTGAAACCTTTGAAGACTGAGCATGTGAAGATCTTTCTGCGTCTCGGGGTAATGGGAATTTTTCATTATTAATCCATTCCCCGGGAACGGGCTCATATTTTGCGCCCCATCGTAACAATACTGAAAAAAAAACAAAACAGGAAGAATCACTTAGGCGAGAGTTTTTATTTTGGTCAAACAACCGTGTGTTACGCTTTCATGCAACAGCTGCTTTCCTGTCATGAAAAACACAGAGTGCAACAAAACAAGAGAAGAAAAGGAATTAAAATGTGCTTCAGAGGGTGTTCATGCATGAATGAGTGTGTCTTGATGTGAGGTAGCCAATCGACTGCGATGCAGAGAGATTAACCTTGCTGGCGTTGGGATGGCAGATGTGCGTGTTAAAAGCGCAGGGGAAACCCCAGGCCATGGCGTTGAGGAGCAGCGGGCGCATAATGAGCGATGGGCAGGGGCCTTGCGCCTAATGGGAAGATTTATTATCTCTCACTATCAATTAATCCCTTTGGACAGACTGGGGCCAGCAGGAGCGCATCAGGAGTATGTAAAAGAGAGAGAGGGAGACTGAGGCGGGATGGGAATCAGCCAGATGAAGAGAGGGAGAGATGTGAAAGGACATCAGAGGTGGGAGAAGCAGGAGCAGTGGGGCAAAATGAAAAAGGATTGGGTGAGAATAGGAAAAAGCCGAGGAGAATAAGAGAGTGATTTGAAGATAAAGTACACAACGATGTGAGAGCAATACACACAGTGGAGGGAGAAGGATGATGGTTTCATGACAAAGTGAAGAAAGGACAAATAACACTTGACTCTACACTTGATAAAGGGAAAACAAAGTCATCTATGTGAAACTTGAAACAGAATTTGAACGACTGATACAACACTGTGAGTGACTTGCTTTTACACAGCAGCTATATGTTTGGCTTGAAAAGTCTGAGCAGGGCCCGTGATAAAATATTGTAGATAATAATCTCTGGAAGTAGGTCAACAAATACTATTTTAAGAAATGAGACTTCTTGAGTAAACTACACAGTCTCTAAATGGATTTTAATAAAAAGAATTAGTCCTTTTAAAGCCTGTTATAAGTGGCGGTGCTCAATTATGTTAGAGAGGCTTTCACGAAAAGGCACATTTTTCTTTTTTTAATGATGTAAAAGTCTGTTTGATTTAATGTTAATGGGCTGCAGCCCAGTGTAGAACCATAAACTATTTATCTGGAGAGATTTTACATAGTGTTCTTCGTGTTGTGAAAAGTCGAGGCAATGAATGAACTTTGCAGCACCTTTAGAGATTCAGCATCCACAGATTTATTCACACATTTCACTTGACTGTAGGTGCGCTATAAGTGAAGTGCTGAAGGAGGAGAGAGTACAACCTAAAGCTGACCTCAAGCATCTTTGCCATTATGGAAACGGCCTCGGTCTGTTGCTCATGCACGCTCCTGCCGGTTTTCTCACTCTGATGGCGCATGTCCAGACCAGTGCTCTTTTTGATGACCTTGACAGGGCCGTCATTCGGTGATGTTCTGCTTGACACTGTGGGGTGGCGTGCTGGAGCCCGACGGCTCTGCATCATCGACCCATTTGGGGTGAATGACTGCCCAACCCATGCCATGCCCATCTCTGTGGACCCACTGGGTGAGAGACCCATCTCAGCTGAAGCTACACCAGAGGATTGGCTTGATAGGAAGGCCAGTGTGCACTGAACCTTATTATAGGCAATGTCATCATCCCGGAAAACTGAATTCCCTCTGGGAAGCACAGGATGTGTAGCTGTAAAGGATGCAGCTGGATAAAAATTGTTTGGCAGAAATGAAACTAAGTATTGCCTTAGAATAAAAAACAAACAAAAATACGAGGGTATTACAATCAGGACATGGGAAGTGAACTTCTAGTCCTGAAGATCTTCATGAAATCAAATCTGGTTTCTAGGATGGTCAGCATTAGAAAATGTATCTACATTTTTTGCATTGCATTTTTTACATTTTGCAATTCACCAAGTTACTGTGCGGAGCGTCATTTCAATGATATTCTCCTCATTGTTCATTGATTACCTTTGTAACACTATATTGGAGAGATATTAACAACCCAAAAACAACTTTTAATTTGAATCATATTTCAGGTTCTTACTCTGGCTTCTTTATGAGACAAGAAAGCCCCCAGAGAGCCAAACCTCTGCCAAGGCATAATCTAACCTGACTGATGCTAAAAGCCACACACTGTTGCCCTCTTGTGGTGAAATAGCAATACTACCTTGTTAAACCAGTTTCCCTTTATAACAAATAGGGATTTTTTGGGGATGTGATGTGGGATGTGTTTGAAACTTAAAACTTTGCTGACAGCAATTGTTGTATCAAATTGTATCAAAATCATTTTTACTTTATTTCCAAGGGAGGAATTAGACGAGGGAGAGTATGTGCAGTGAGTGGTTAGATGAAGAGCTGGAAGTTGACAGACTGCACACCTCCTCCTCCTCCATCTCCTGACAGAGGTCAATTCTATTTGAGATCAATCAGTATGGGAAAGGGGTGTGGTGGTTAGCGCTGTCGCCTCACAGCAACAAGGTTCTGGGTTCAAATCTCGGCTCGGACCTCTCTGTGTGGAGTTTGCATTTTCTCCCTGTGCATACATGGGATTTCTCTGATTTCCTCCCACAATCCAAAGACATGCTTGTTAGGTGCATTGATGAATTTAAATTGACCGTGAGTGTGGATGGTTGTCTGTCTTTGTGTTAGCCCTGCGACAGGCTTGCGACCCGTCCAGGATGTGCCCCGCCTCCCATCTGTTGCCAGCTGAGATAGGCTCCAGCAGGTCCCCCCCTAACACAACTGGATAAGCAGGTATAAAGGATGAATAAATGAATGAAATATGGAAAACTAAACATGCCAGGATCAAAACCAAATTTGAACTTTGTCCATGGGCTAAAATGAAAATCCGAAGGCTGATGATATGTACTGAAGTGATACAAGTCAAACAGTAAGATTGTATTGACACTGATGCATTCACACTTTCACATGTGGGCAGCGTGCCAGAGCAGAATTACAAGACTAATAGGTCGATAGCACTGTCCATCTCAATAACATTAAAAATGATGAACAATTAATGAGTGTGTAATTACAGTACACTGTAATGCTCTAATGAAGTGGTACCACAGAGGGAATACTCATGCATATTCTACCTTCCATAATGAGCTTGGCATTACATTTGTCGTATTTGCACAGGGAGACACCATATGGCTGAGTGTATAATGAGAGAAAACCATTGTTTATTCCAGACCCCATCTCTTTCATTGCAAATCACTGACACCACCACTATCAGAGCTTTATCTTCACACCATCATGTTGAATTATCCATTTGAGTTTAGGTGAAATAGCCTGATAGAGACATTGCCCATGAAATGCCTTAGTGACTTGCTCTCTTTCTTCTCTGTCTTTGACCCTGATAATAACTGGAATGGAGGCTTTTCATGAATATAAATATATATCTGGATGAAAGGCAATTTTCTCCAGTGTACATAAAATAACACTCTTCAACATTTAATGTGGAGTAGTGTTTGTCAAGAAGGTACAGTGCTTTTGCAGTTAAGCACAGCTTTGTGCACACAGTGGCCACTCCACCTCCTCATTTACGCAAATCACACACTTCTCTAGAGAGACAGTCAAATGAGGCAAATACATACAGTGAAGCTTATGTACAACTTTTAAGCTAAATGTGAGAATGCATATTTAGCTTAATCCAGTACACGATCCAATAATTATACAAAGGAAAGGTTGGTTTGTGCTCTGTACTACAAAGTACTACACTGGTGTGGCAGACAAAACCTATGCACCAAATCCACCTTGTATGTAAGAGGTGTCAGGAAAATGATAAGCTGACAGATGGGCCGCAAGTATACAGAATACCACAGTGCAATAATAACGTGCAAAGGGTATTTCATTAATACACAGCTCACTGAACCATAACGCTGATAGGTTAAGCTAGAAAAGTAGCTTAAGCTGTAGCGGTACGGCAAAATCGAGGAATGGACCTGGACCAACAAATCCTGGTTTCTGCTGCAAAATGCTAATAACTAAGTGTGTGATATGAACAATATCACATTCTAGTGGTAGTGAATAGTAATGGAGGTGGTGGTGGTGGTGGTGGTGGTGGTGTACTGATGCCAGTTTGTTTACATTTCAACCCAGTGAAATATAATTTGAATGGCAAACATTGTGATTTACATTGTGTAGCTAATAGACTCCAATAAATGTCCACATCACAAATGAATGCTACATGGAGCATTAAAATGTAAAATGTTTGTTTTGTGTTACATTAAAGTCTGAGGTTACTTACTTGAAAAGATGCAAAGGAAAATGCTTTAGTGGATATTACATGTATATTAAAACAGTGGTCTGTCTCAGTATGGTTTCAGAAACTCTAATAGCTTTCATGAGTTTACTCAGCAGTTACCAAACACAACCAGGGATTTATGAAAGGTGCAGGTTTGAGGTGATATTTCACCTAGATTATGTCCCCACACATCCAGAAACTGTTATTTTCTGCTGCAAGAAAAGTAACAACTGCACATCAGCCCAAACAATGGGTGCCAAACCAGAAAAGGACCGTTGAGATGAAACGTTAGCCGCGTTAACGTTTCACTGAAGTTACTTCAGAAAAAATCTGGATGTTTTCCAGTCATCAAAGACTGGGATTCCTTTGAAAGCCGCTGGTATCTTGTTGAGTCCACACACAAAAAAATTCCCTGTGTTTTGGATGAAACAGAGACAGCTCTGCATCATTGTCACTCATGAAAACCTCCAAAAAGCAGCTTCATCCATTTGCAGAGCGGTAAAGTGCATTACCTGCCAGAAGCAAAAGTAAATTTTAACAGACACTATTAACTTCTTTACCTGTAGGTGTTGCATCATATATCTACATCTGTCACATAATGCCCTCTCACGGTTAACCTATAGTTTACTAAAGGTGAGCCCATTTCTAAGTGAGACTAAACTGTAAGCCACTTTATCTCAATTTGTGTCAATGCAAAACAAGTGGACTCATCTAATGGTCCTGGCCGTGAGGAATTGTTGCGTAAGGAAGGTTTTCACATCATCAAACAGAAACTCCAAACGTCTTTGCGTGCTTCTACCTAAGGAGATACTGTCAGTGTTTTATTCCAAGGTTGCCTGGTGCCTACAGCAAGGCCGTTTGATGTTGGCCCAGGACCAGACTCCACTCGGTTCCAGGGGGGATGAAGTTCACCAGCAGATGATTTGCTATTCTCTATCAAACTCTATCCCTACATTCCCATCCGTAAACTTGGGAAACTGCCAATGCATGCAGCAATATTCTTTCACGTGAACTTTGGACAATGTGCAAATCAAGGCTGTACAAAGACAGTATTTACTGTTAATGTTTTCAGTTTACCATGAGGGTGAAATGGTTTGTGCTCACTGCCCTACACACCTTCACCAGGTGAAGGATAAAAGCAGGTTTTCAGCAGCTACTGGCATATTCGAGATAATGACTAAGGATGGGAAGATTTTAACGATATCAATGCCATTGATAATTCTGCTTATCGATTTGATTCCTCATTGATTCTCTTATCAACACCTGATTTGCCTGTGTGTGTGACAGGGAGAGTGGAGGAGCTGGGCAGAGATGCATTTTGAGATCTAGTTGCAAAATAACACAGAAATAATCATTTACGGCCATAGCTAACCAGAGACTGGTCTATAATAAACATCTATGTAGCCACTTAAGTTAATGCCTTTCCTCAACCAGAGAAAACAATGTAGTTTAGTTTTCGTCACACCACACCCGCGGACTCACCAGCGCCACAGCCAGCAGGCTCTGTTAGCATGGCTAGCCGTGCAGAGAGAAATAACGCAGTGGGAGCTAGTGGCTACACGTCAGAGTTAACGATGTAGTTTGCTGTCAGAAATATGTTACAGCCTGACAACCTGAACTCAGCCAGCTTCAAAGTCCAGACGTTTGGAGGCCTTGAAAAACGATGTGATAAGATGTGATCGTTCACTTGAAGTTTTCCACTTTCAACATGCTGATTTTGGCCCATGATCCACTGCTAGCGATCTCGGCTAAACTTCTGCCGTCTAAAAGCACTTGTCAGACCGGAAAGCTAGCTTGTGCTGTAGGCAAAATATTTTATGTATGTAATGGTTTTGGTTGGTTCAACTGTCATGTCACAACAACAACAGTGTCCACGTACACTGGATACTGAAACTGATATCATGGAAGTGATTTATCTCATATATTGGTGTCAGTTTCACATGTTGAAAATGGTGAGATCAGCAACTGCGACGGCATCGGCAGATTGTTTATGTGCTTTGACCTGTGACATGGAAGTGTTACTGGCTCCTAGTGATAAACTCTGAACTGGCTTGGAGCGCCACGCTACGGTGTCCGACAAAGGTGTCCAACAAAGTCAACTGACTGAATGATTTCTATGGGCTGAATGAGCGGGAGCATCAGTAAGAGGAATCACTAATGAAGGAGATGTACAGTTCTGATGAATTGCTCATTCAGAACTGGTGTAGATTTGAGTCCTAATAATGAGTTTGTTTTGATGACAAGTTTATTTATTAATATTTTTTTTACTACAAGAGGGTGAGACCAATTTTTGCTATACAATTGCAGACAGGAAGTAATTATACTAGAATAATACTAATAGCATTACTTTACTCACCTAGCGACTAAATAAAATATTTTTTAAAAATCCCTGTGAGGGCAGTCAGAGTCTCTATTCTGTCCCAGGTGTTGCTTCTATAAGAGGACATTATATGGCCTATCCACAGGGAAGGTGCTAGAAGGAGTCCGGCTGGCTGGTGGAAACTTTATGATCTGTGAAGGCCAATTTGAGACCTGCAGAAGGAAAATCACTATGGCACTTCCTCCGTCTATCCCCTTCCAATGAAACGTTGAAGGAAAAGAAACACTATCCCCAAGTTAACAGAACTCTTGTCAAATAGCTGCACACCATCCGATATTCTGTGAGGCAGTGGCATAGATTTCTGTCTGTAAACTGCTCATTAATATTAAATAAGGAAGTGACAGTTGGAGGGACTTGGCATACGCTCTTGGCACCCAAGGCGGAATTGCAAGTGAAGGCTGGGTGCTTTGTTTAACCCAGTGTGTGGTGGTTAAATGAAAGAACAGCTGCTTCCCACCTCTAAGACCAAATTGCTACTTGGCTGTATCGAGATAATGTTTTTGGAGTGTGAAATTACAATATTCAATATGAATTTTACAGAAAGGTTAAACCTGCTCCATTTATATTTTATAATCTAACATTGTAATACAGCCCTTTGTGGTTTGGATGAATTAGGGGCCAAATGCAACATGTGCTATCTTGAATATTCAGCAGACTGTGGGCATCTGAATAAGAATGAAGGTCATCTCTTTACTGTTATTCATTTCTTTTAATTAATATTTTAGATCCTATTCTGATGCAGATCCATTCAGAGCTGATCTGACGTGTTTTGGATCTAGACTCTGGAACAGATTGAGGCAGGGTTTCCCTTGTTTCTGACTGTTAACTAACATCACCTTGTGCCACACACTAAATATGCAGATGCAAACAAAGCCACACACTGTAGCCATAAAGTGCATGATTAAAATGTGTGTCGAGCTTTCAGTATTTATGGCAGATGACTTCCGCTGTGCTAGACTGACTTTAATATCCACACAAAGCAACAAAAATGTTAATGCGTAGCCACTGAAAATAACAATTTATGTCCCCCATTGTGCTTTATTTTTGTGGCTCCTTGTTGCCTGTGTTTATGAGTAAGGCCAAATGTAAAGTCATATTTAATTACAGAGCATTATTGCTCAATGAGGCTTTGTTAATGCAAGCGTGTGTCTCAGATATAAAAAGATAAAGAGGCAGCACCTGTAGCCAGGCATAAATGGGACAGTGTATAGCCCCGATTCAATTTATGCATGCATTAACAGGAGTGAATTTGGGGATATAATGTGTAATCTAGTTGAATTAGAAAAATAGCTAAAGTCTGTGGGTATTGTTGATTTGTTAAATGAAGGGAATCAAAGTTAATGTGTGTCCGGAAAGGGACGTGGAAAGCAGCTTAACGGCATTCCTCCAAGCACACTCAAGTCATACTTTGTAATAAAAAGCCTCCAGTTTTAGGAGAAGCTGTGGGACCACCACGCTGCATCCCAATTCCTTGCCTTTGACTTCTGCGTCTAAAAGACCGTTAGGAAATCTTGCTTGGCACGAAGCGAGTGGCACAGGCTTCGTTGGCGGTTTGTGGCATTGCATATGGGAAGTCCTTCAAAGTCAGCCGTCATGCCGCAGGCAGCATTCTAATGAGGTCATCAATAACCTGCAACAGCTGCTCAGAGAGAGAGACCTCATCTGTTGAGCTCGAGCCACCAGTGACTCTGCTGTAACTGAACAAACAGCTCCAAAAATAATGAGAGGTATTCTATGGAACATACAGCAGTACTTTACTATGAACCATTAATTGGTAGAACCGCAGTAGATTTCACAAAGTGACAGCAGTGAAAGTGAATGAGGGGGTGGGCGAAAATCCCTCAGGGACTGTCACTTAGTCCACTGTGATACTTTCAGAAGAATGAGCCTTTCAAAACAAGGTAACAGCAAACATGTCATCCTCTATAAATAAGGATGCAGTCCCACTTTTCGGCCAATCACATCCATTCTGTCATTGTTTTCAGCCGCTGATCCATGTAAATATTCACAAACCTGGCAATGGATCACATCATTCTGTTACATTTGAACAAATACAGTATTTATTATTGTGCATTATGTGCAATAATAAATGTGCCAATGCCCTCACTTGTCAGGTGTAAATTTAAAAATGTGGTTTTAAAGCAATGACATTTATCACTCCTGATGTTCGAAATGTGATTAGCAGCATCAGAGGCAAGGTTCATTACTGATGGATGGGCACAGACTGATAAGAAGAAGGATGAACACCAGCAAACCCACAACCTTTGCCATCATTTATAAAGAGGACAAATAATAGTGTACTAGGCTAGATGAACTAGTTGGTTTCTGGTGCCTTGTTGCTAGTTTGAAAAGGCCATGGTGACCTTCAGGTTTTGATATCGGTGGCACAATTTGGATGGATGACTCCTGATCCTCCATTTCCTCCCCTGAAACATATCAGTGCCGAGCCCTTTCCTGCATCACCGTGCTGTGTAGTGACGGTTTTCATCGTCATTGCATGGTTGACCCCTTCCTCTATCCCCTCTTCTCCAGCTCTCTGAAAACACCATGAGCTCATCTATTTGTGTGACATTTGCAGTGTGGCACCTGAACCTACAGACTCCTTCCTTATGCCTCTGTAGCTGTCGGAGGAACCCGAGCAAAGACAGCAAAATCTCTCACTCTGTTGTGGATTTAACCCGCGGTTCATCCGAGCTCGGATAAAGCAACACTAAGACACAAAACAGGTGCAACTCTGCTTGCCAGTAACAAAATGTCTGCCAGCCTATTTTGAAAGCCTTTCTGGGGAATACTGTTCAAGTTTTATGAATGTCTTGGTTGGACTCACAGTCAGACTGAACTCAGTGCAATTCATATACTTGTCAGAAGCACTTGTGCTGAATAAAACTTGTATTTTTATACGTGTAAAGCTGCACATGTGAGCAAATCTGTGAGAATGTTTCTTCTTAGTTACAACTTTGGCATCGACATATAAATATTGTGTGATGACCATTACTATAAATACAACATTGATTGCTGATTTTCCAGTTTACTTAAGTCATTTTTGTACAAGTGTGCACCAGGGCTTTCCAAATATTACATCTTATTTGTGCGTAAACATGTCAAGATGTGTAATAATGTATTGGACACATGCAATATTTGAAATCTCTGCACAGGTCCACCAAGTCAAGACGATACAGAAAACCCAGATTCTCCAGCTATAAGAGAAAGTTGATGCATTTTTATAGGTCACACGCCTGTAAAGTAACTGTAACAAACAAGCAATGCAAGTTGGCAGCTTTGCAGAGTGAAATTATTTTAAATTATGTTGTATAATTTGCTTAGAAATGTGCTTTAAACACTAGGGATGTGAGTTGAAGTCGAATACTCTGCAACTCCACGGATAAGAAGTTCCATCTGTGCAGAAGCCGGTCTCAACTACTATCTACTATCCATTATAAAGCTGTCAGCGCACAATGGCAGCGAATGCAGGGCTCTCAAAGAAAAAGAGATTCGATTTGCCATGACTAATGCTAGGTCCCATCACACCCACTGATAACTCCCACCGAGTTTCTAACTGTGCTACAGGTGTTTCACTCATCCCCAGCCATAAAAACACCAAATATAGTCACAAGAACACCGCTCATGTTGCACTATTGGCTGAATCATTGACAGAAATAGTCTTAACGGTGGTTGTCCTCAGGTTACTGAACCGAGTGTTTTCTGAAGTAAATATTACTGATTCAATTTACAGTACAGCTGCTGTGACACTGCTCTAGTTTGCACTACTTTGAAATGCACAACACTACAGCTGTTGATATATGTGGGTTTCGTTTGCCCGTTTTACTCCTGTTACTTTTAAGATCAGACTCGGCAAGACTCAGCCTTGAATGGTGAGTAGGCTTCTGAGAGACGTTGGCCAACATGAATAAAATTTCTGATAAGCCCCCTTTTCTCTGTAGTTCTGCCAAGATGGCTCACACGCTGAAGCAAGTAGGAAGGTGGTAGAAGGATTAGGAAGAGGTTATATCTGAGGCTCACTTGCAGCAGGGCACACAATGGGTGGTGAAACAGCTTCAGCAGAAGCTGCTGGAGCATGGCCACATAGTCAACAGATAAGATATAGAGACCCAATCTAATTATAAGAACGCAGCCTCTCCACACTGCTAATATAGATTAAAAATGGGGTTAATGAATGAAACTCGATTTAAAAATAAATGCATGTGGTGTTCTCCTAAAGTATATTCCCACAATGTGTACAGTGTGTTATTGTACAGTTCAATATGTTGTATTGTGAGCTTTTAGACCCTCCTACCCTCCATTCTGTCACTTTTGTTAACATGGTTTTCTTGGATAAATGTACCTCATCTGTCAATTAATCACCTTGATTATGCAATCATTTACATAATGGAATCTACTTAGCACTGCCAGTCCTCTTCAAAATGATGTATTGCTCTTATTGATGGATTGATTTCTGTAAACTGCTTGTGTTCCCCCTTAATTGTTTAATTTTCATTATCATGTCACATGTCTCCTTTATTTAGTCCACAATGATTTGTGAAGATCTGTCAGAACTTCAGTCAAAATTTGGGTCACTGGAGATTATTTTATCAGAAACTGAAAACTAATGCATGTTTTGTCACAAAAAAATATCTGATTAGTCACATTTGGTTACAGCACAGTGTACATCAGCAGTAGTACTACCTGATACAGGTGTAAAGTTGGTCAGGAGAAGATACTGTATAGTTAAATGAGGCACTGGATACATTCAAGTAGACAAAAAAGTAAGTGGACCGTACAGTCTGACCTCTCCTTGTCCTCTCTGTAACTTCAGCAATAGTTAACATCATAATGCTGCTATTTATGGCACCTGTTAAATAAGGCAATATCTCAGGATCGATTTTGCTGCCGCTCGCTCTCCCCTTTGGCACTCTCTTCCAACACACGTTGGATTTGATAACTCAAGCTCCATTGATTTTTGTATAAGCAAAAATAGTCTGCACAGAGGCATAAACAAAAAATATTGGTTGTGTCCATATGGTTCTTTTTAAAGATCAATAATTAAATCTTTTTGTTTTGTTTATTTGGGACATTGCAACTTTGCACATGGTTAGTAGATATCGATGCCATATTGGCAATTGATTGTGAAATAAAAAAAGAAAATTAAATGTCACCTACAACTAAATTCTATGAGGTTATGTGAATTTAAAATCTAGTTGTCCCATTACCACCATTAAAGTATGATACTGACATGAGTGTCAGTTCTCCTACTGCAGTATTTGTTTGCTATACATCTTCTTGACGAGGGCACAAGGGGAAAATGTGTTTTTTGGGGGGATGCAGCAGAGAAAGGTGAGATGATATACAGGGAGACTGCAGCCCAGACACAAATGGAAATGAGCGCTATCCAACACATGCAGAAAAGGTGATGTGTTTGGAAAGGTCTGCTGGGATGGAAGAAAAATAAAATGTGGAGGGAAAATGGAAAGAGAAGAGACCATAACATTCAAATGGCAGATTGTGATCTAGCTTCCTGAGTTGGGGAGAAAGTGACAGAGACTAATGGATTTTTGTGCCTGGTGTGATTAAGAGGCTGTACTAAACCTGAGATAATGTGCTGATATCTGCTGGGAGCTGCTTGACGCTGGCTGATCATAATCAGCGGGCCCAAGACAGTCGAGAAGCTGCTCACCTCTCTGTACCACTCAGCCGGCCCTACATGTCCGGGCTGGTTATGTCTCAGCAACGACACTTATCTTCCCTACAATCTCCCACTAATAAAATAATACAGCGCAGGTTTGGTTAAAAGGTTTTAGCAATAACTATAGACGTTTTTTGTATTGAGAAAAATGGAATGCATAAAAATGGAGTTTTTATTGTATTATGAACACTGGAAATGTGCTATCTTTGTTTGATCGGTGAGGAAAACATAAAATATCACTTCTGTGGGAGCTGGCAAAGCAAAACTTAAAATTTGAAAGAGTAAACACGGGCTGCGGTGCATTAAACATTGCGGACGTTCTTACGCACGGTCCTTGAGCTTCACTGTGCCGTTGCGCATTTTAATTTTAATCTTAATCAATGTTCCGTGCTCTAATGAGAACACTGGTTTTTACACGCTTGTTGACCTGCCGGATCAGGATGCACTAAATGTGATCAGAGTCTTATTAGCCTTGGGAAGGTAAGCTCTATAGCCTTACATCCTTACAGCACCACAACTCCCAACAACGCTATAGGCCCTCACCATGCAGGAAATTACCACTACAAATATATATCCTGTTTTTAAAGGAATAATGCTCTTTGATGAGCACGGGTATCAATTTAAAAAGCCATTAGTGAAACTTCAAGGCAGCACCTGTGGAAATATGACTCTCGTCAATTCATTTCGTACTGTCATTACTACTTAACTGGTCCAGTGGGACTCCTTTACTGCAGAATAACAAGTTTCTGCATTGCAACAACCATATGTCCTGTGTTTCCCTGGGGAAGATGCCTCCGGCTACCCAGATCTTGTCT
Source organism: Pseudochromis fuscus (assembly GCA_900323345.1). Taxonomy (NCBI): domain Eukaryota; kingdom Metazoa; phylum Chordata; class Actinopteri; family Pseudochromidae; genus Pseudochromis; species Pseudochromis fuscus. The sequence continues at coordinate 21,663 of OOFC01021657.1, forward strand.
CCTTGCTGTCATTTTCAGGCAGAGGAAGCCTGACAGCTATATGTTGCACCGCCAAGACATATTAGGATGGGATGCTTGGCTTTCAAATGTTAATAATAAAAAAATAAAATAAAAAAATCCACCAGAATAAAGTCCCTGCTGATTAATCTTGCATGTGATCCTGTGAAGACGTTCAGCCTGACAGAGTATGATGGACCATGCTGCCACAGTTACAGCATAAAATCCTAATGACATCTACAGCTTAGGTACTCAGCAGTACTACAATCATCATGGTAGGTACTTCAACTTGTGGTAGCACAAATAATAGAAATGTGTGGTTTAATACTAAAGGTGCTGTGTGGAATTTTCAGCAGATAAAAGCTTGATCAAACATCGAGATGATCCAGACACTCTGAGACAGATTCTGGCTAATCATGTCATCTGCCCCAGAGTAAAACTAGATAGATCCATGTTAAGATGAAATATGTTTCTGTGTGGCTTGATCAGGATACAAGTGAAGCAGCAGAATGATAGATAGAAGCATGGGAAACCCCCGACAACTGCACTGCTCTGAGAAATACTCCATCTATATAAAAATCTGTGAATATTTGGACAGAACGCTTTTTATTACACTGTGCTGTCTGTACTTTGAGGCTATTTAAGTGTAAGCTTTTAATATGACTAACTCTCCATGAACTGACACAATATTTGGAATGGATTGCATAAATGAGTAGGATATCCCATTTGTTTATTTTTTCCCTCTTGTTCATTATTGAATTAAATGACACAATCCAATTAGTAGTGTGCATTACCCTTTTCTTGCAGTTTGATTAAGCAAGTAAAATATTAAGGCTGACACTCAGCCAAATTATGCTGCATTACAAATCCTCCAAATCACAGGGCTTTTCATTCATGTGCAAATATATTATTCTACACAAAACTCTCTCAGCTGCAGGATGAGAATCAGAGCGTCTCCATCTCTTCGTCTTTTTGAGCTTGTCAATTTTAAGATTGACCCAGCAAGTTTAATACAAATTTCATTAATGTAAAAAAATTAAAATAAACCTCTGGTGTGCGTGTATTACAAACGAATTTTGAAACACACACACAGATTTGTGTTGGCTGGTAGCTGTCTAACATTGTTATGATTGGGTTCAACATTTCCATTGTCATGGCAGTTTTCTTGTAATATCTTTTCCCTCCTGTTGGATTGTCAGGACAACAAATATTTGAATAGAAATGACCTCAATTTCGAGGGAACATTTCATTTGGCTGGAGCGCGTGTTATACATCTTGAGGAAGAGCAACATGTCAGGCCTGCCAAGCTGATTCCTCGAGTTGCTAAAAATGACACCGCTTACAGCCAGCGCCGTCTTCGCCGCACACGCGTGTATGCTGAGTATTTCCGGACGTCACTGCGAATATTTTACAAATCAGGTGCAGGGGATATTTTGTTTTCTCTCACTCTGATTATATTCACTCTTCCACTCTCTGTCCTCCCAGGGACAGCCGTGACACACACACAGACCATGTTTTCATTGTCAATCAAACCATCACCTGACAGTGTTTCTAGAAAACACCTTTCACCGTGCCCTAACACATTACCCTGATGGTACGTCTGCTGCTGGAGAACAACAGCTGCTGGTGAAGTTGAAGGTTATCACTTCTTATTTTCTAGAAAACATGGCAGGTGTCATTTTTAATCCATTGGCACGCTGCAGCTGGGTCTGTGAAGGAATTGCTTCGACATGAGGAGAATTAAATACCTTCTCCAGCCATCTACCAGGGTGAATAAACCAGCAGAAAATATAACATATGACCTTAATTTTCCTCGCGCTGGTGACAGATGTCTCTCCTTGCAGGTCAGAGTGAATGTGAAGAGGTTTACTTTCTCTTTTAGCCAATCTTTAGTGAGCGTTGGGACATTAACTTGGCAAAGCGTGTGCTCTGTAATCTGGGTGAATGGCTGTGTCATATATCAAAACTCTTGGCGGCAGTCTTGGGTTCAAACACCAATAGACAGAGAGTGAAAAGCCTCCCGACTGATCACAGCACTCCTGACAAAAAGCATGAACCTATCCACACTTGCTTTTATTTACAGTAGTACCGTATTTTCCGTACTATAAGGTGCACCGAAAAGCCTTTAATTTCCTCAAAAACCGACAGTGCGCCTTATAATCTGATGCGCCTTATATATGGATCAATATTGGTTAATTATGGCTACCGTAGTCAGGGGGCATATATTGTGATTGCATTAACGTTTGATTTACCGTAGCGGTAAATCAAACGCGGTTTCTTTTACGTGTTTACTGAATCAGGGTAAAGTTCCCTCCACATTTGTGATGCACTAACTACATGATAAAAAGTTGCACCACCTGTTGTACCTTGCTGTTGGTAAAAGATAATACTACGTCACTGACGTCACCTCGGAGAAAAAAATAAAACAGCTGTTCATGTAGCTTTGAACTGTGACAAATGGAGTTGGAAATACATTGTTTTCAACGAAGGCGGCGCAAATACAGTAAGAGCTACTGGTACATACGGTACTGTATTGTGAATGCACTAGCTTGTTTTGGGAGTGAACGGAGTTGTCAGAACGTTGGTTTGTATTATATTAATAAAGTCTGACTCACCGACTTATCTGACTGTTTTGTTGACATTCCCTTTAGTGCAGCTTCATCTAGATGGATGATAACACAACCCCAGCTACTACAGTAGTTTCTATTCTATGCGCCTTATAATCCGATGTGCCTTATAGTGCGGAAAATACGGTACATGATTTTGAAGTTTTACAAGTGTGTTGTTAAAGCTCAGTTGTTGTTCCTATAAAAGGGTTTTAGTTGGAGCTGTTGTCATGTTTTTGTTTGTTCTTTTGCAAATTAATCTTCTGTTTGACTCTGTGTGTTTGTGCAGATGATACCATTGGATATAACTCTTGCAGTAACCATAGCTGCTACTTATTGATATTTTCTTGCTTGTGTGCATTTTATTGATTGTTTCATGCTCTTCTTCTATGTTTTGTGGAATTAAAAAGCTGAATTTCTGTGGCTTCCAACACATTTTCTGGAGGTTTTCAATTTTAAAAGGATTTGGTGTGAAAAGGTTTCAGTACTCACAACAAATAAGCATAAGTGGACCATCTTTTTTTTTGTTTTACATGAATCCAGCTCTTTATACTTGATCTTCTCTTTCTTATGCTACAGTATTTGTTTAATATTGGACGGATGTCTGTTTTTTTGTGTGTTTTTCCACATTGTGTCTCACTGACACAGCACACAGGGGCATGTCACTGCATAAACCAGCAACCTTTTGGGCTTGAAGGGGAAGTTGGTACAAATGGATGTCAAGGCAGGCTCAAGGCTGTCTTTTACCTTCTGTGGTCTGAGTATAAAAGAGACTTCACCCCACAGATTAAAAAACAATACAAGGAATTGGGATACAGATAGATGTGAGATCAAATCCAATAGTACAATAGATATTAACGTCAGAGGGAGATTTAGCCCATGATTGGTTTTTATTTTCTCTTTGATCAAGGGGAAAACCAAAGGGATTTCTGCACGTGAGCCACATAAACCATGAAGTCAAAGATGCTGTTCTTGCAAAAAGAAAAAAAAGAACAATCAAAAAATGTGGGTGTTATCGTATCCCTGCCTCTATTTCAGTGTATCCATGCTTCATTCCACATACAGGCCATACTGCATCATAATGTTTCTTTTCAACAAAAGGATGAGTAGGAAACCTCACCAAAACACACACAAGACGTCTCGGCCAGGATGCAAATTCAGCTGAAACAGACTGATAATGTTGGGAGAGGGCTGTGGTTTCCCTTTTGGCTTCACTAACATGACAATATGTCATTCACTGCTAAATTTACTTATATTAATATAATGATTCATCACATTGCCGGGTGTCACATTACACTGAAAATAACTCCAGAAATGTATTTTGAGCAACGCTACAATAAACAGTTTAAAGCTTTGAATAACTTTAATTATATCCATGGTAAAAATGACAAAATCAGTCTTTGTCGGCCACTGACTTCTTCTACCACTGACTTCTTCCTACCTACTACTACAATCCTGCCTGCAGGGAAATGAGAAAGCACCTCTCTTTCCCTTCCCATGCACACCAGCTTCTCCAAGAAATCCTGCCTCTGTGAGACTCATTGGTGATGGACGTCGAGGTCTTTGATGGGGTAAAAATCAGTGGCTGAAACAATGTGGGGGAGTGTTGGATAGCTTTCCATGCTGTCCACCGGTCTCCTCTGGCAATGACTAATGACAGCATTCAGTGCAGGAGCTCCTGAGTGAGGAAAAGTCACATTAGGGACTCAGGTTCCTCAGAGTGGCCTTGTGGTCAGATACGCAGGGAAACACATGGGGTCAGTGACTTGTTAATGTGTATCTCACGTGCTCAATATGTTGCACAAGGCCTCACGTCAACAAAGCATCCTGATCTTACGTAAGCGCAATCAGGATTCCCCTAAAGGGATTAATAAACTTGTAGAGAAAGCTGTTGTTTTCAGTGACGCATTGTGTTTGGTGGTTGACACGTGCTGTCCTTACATCTAAGGTCGAGTGGAAGTCGCATATATTTGCAGAAGTACAGCAACAAAGAACAATGGAAAAGGGATTTTAATAGAAAATATCAAAGATTTTACATATCTATCTATCTATCTATCTATCTATCTATCTATCTATCTATCTATCTATCTACGTGCAATATGCAAATTATTGTGTGTTTTCCTCCCACGCAGACATTTACAAAATAACCATTCTTGATTGCGTAAAAACAGAATTATTTCGATTGTGTACCCTGTGCGCTCCTCCCAAAACCACAGACAGACAATTATATCACATTGTAAGCATTTCCTAGATGCCTGAGTGTCAGCGCTAAATCTTACATACAAAGCATTGTGTTCACAGCTGTGGAAATCAGCGAGGGCTGGTAATCAGTGGGAGGTGGACTGGGAACTGAAGCCAGGAGTTCATGGGTGTCTACAGGGCAGGTGTTGGCTCCAAAGCCACAGGATCTTCTCACACAGTGCAGGTCCCCAGGGTGCCAAAAGCTCTCTCCTGTCTCCTATTCTGTAGTAGCCACGGCCTTATCAAGGGAAGGAAATAATCTGGGAGCTGCTTCCCTGCATTGTGTGTTATTGTTTCCCCTAGTGAGAGGAGGCTGCATTAGTCAGCAGAGGAGAGATAATTCTTCTGGGATGCTCAAGGTGAGTTTGTTTGTGCTTTCGAGGAATTTCAGATATTTTGAATCATCGAGTAGAGCAGAGAAATATACTCCCAAGTTTATATATCTGATTTAGAAATATAAACTGTAGGTAGGAATCAAATTTAAAGGCTACACAAAGCGTTGAGGGGAAAAAAAAGGAGTGAATAAATATGTCTGTGGCCCTTTTCACATCCTTCTGAATCCTCTTGAAACAAAGTTGCCACATTCGATGCTCTTCAAAATCCCTGTGTGTGTTTTTATCCTCCAGCTATAACCTATCACTCCACCTGAAATCCATTTAACAGCTGAGGTGTGTTGCTGCATAGCAAGAGGCATGTCCTTTCACTTCCACTGGCAAACAGCGGTGCCAAAAAACACTGGATGCCAGACTGGTGGAGGAACAGAGGATGTCCTTTTCCCATTTCTTGGATGGAAAGCAATAGCGTAGGCATTCATGTTATCACAACATTGACACTTTTAACACCGCTTATCTCTCAGGACACCCTCCACTGAGTGGCATAGCCGTGCTGGTGTGCCACTCAATCTATTTTTTAAAAACAAGCTCAAGATGGATGACTCAATATCCAAACATGCACAGTAACGCTGGGAGCTGCGCAGTGGATGTTGCAAACATCTTAGCAGGGCTGTTAAAAGGCTGAACAGTGAAAGCCGTGTTAATGTCCTCTGCTTAATGGCATCCTGGGCTGCTGTTCAGCTGCTCAGGCCAAGGCCTCGCTACAATACAGGCCTGTAACCTGACCAACACTTCCTTGGAGAGCCTGACAGTTTACTCAAACCATGGATCCATCAACCACAGAGAGGGGGTTCCTCTCTTGGAAGAGATCCAGTTCATCAAAAAGACCCAGATTTTTTTAAATACCAGTTGATTATTAAATTATTGGTATTACTTTAAAGCCTTCCCAGAGCTATTGCTGATATTCTTTTCACTTGGTTAGGACTTAATATATGTGGTTATCTTCCATTATCCTCCAAAGATCTATCAAGTAAATCAGTCTCATACAAATTATCAGGTTGCAAACCCCTTCATTAAACTGTATGAAAAGCATCAGCAACCAAGATGAGCTCCTGCCATGGAGGATTTATTACACCCTGCAATAACACTGAGTGACAGTTTTTTTTTTTACTACAGATTTGAACATGTAAGAGTTTAAAACACCATCTTTGCATCATAGTAGCAGCAGTTTAATATTCCTTAAATTTCAGTTATTAATCACCTTCATCGATTGATTGATGTGAGACATCTATTTTTGCCTGTGATTACAGGTACATCCAATATTTTAGTCGAATATATCAAAGTGTTGAGGAAAAATTGGACTTTCCCACAGTAATTACCAGTTGGACATTGACGGGAAAACTATCCACAAGTGGTAAACCGGTAATTGTGGTAACTCTGATATGACATGAATGTAGCATTAGTTGAGTAAATTAATACTGTCCTTCCAACAACCAGTAATCATGGCACCAAAGGAAGATAGACAATAACAATCCCAGCTTCATCTCTGCTTGGCGGCTTAATGGGGTTAGATGGGTCGAGTTTTCAAGCTATTACTTTGAATGTCACTTCAATTAGTGCAGGTGAACCTCCTCGGATGTAAAGCCTCTCATATAATCTAATGTGAGAAATGATATGTGCTGATTTCAAGATCCACAGAACGAGGTCAGAAAACTGCTTTTGCCAGGGACATAAAATCATCCGACCACTGGAGTCCACCTTTAACTTTTTCAATGAGTGCAGGTCAAAATATAAATATCACAGAGTATAATTACAACTGGTATTTCAGAAGGTCGGTTCTACTTTTTTTTTTATCAATTGAAACCACTGGTGGGATCTTTCCCTTGAGCCACTGCAGTGAAAGTGTCTGCTGCCGTTTTTAGCGTGGTTCCCTAACAAACCCCCCATAGTGAGGAATAAAAGCTTTTGAGGCGACTCGGGTGTAAGGCCCCTTACTTGAAATGGGATCAAATGTGTGAGCAGAAGGCTGTTTCAGACCTATGCTAATGAGGCAGCGCTGCCAAGAGCCTGAACAAGATTGAAGCCTAAATCCGGTGCATAAACATTTGTCACCGAGCTCGGTATATTTTCCTGGATCGCAGCTCCACGTGTCACGAATAAGTGCAGCGCAGCGGTACATCTGAAATAGATGCAACGGAAAAGATGATTAACAGATTTCCACTGTTGCTCTACTTCAATTAGCTCCCTTTAAAACAAAAGCTCTATAAATCAAGCAACAATCTCTGTCATTATATTTGAATCTGAAGTTTCCTGTTGAATCCTGCTCACATGATGCAGATGTATACATGCATGAGCAGCGGTGACATGAGGTCTCTTTTCCACTGAGCATTTCTGTACAATAGGTTAAAGCGCAACAGAGCACATGCCGTCTACAAATCATGGCTTATCGGGCACGAGGCCAGTCATTGTGACGGCCTTTTGCCAAGTTCAAAACATGCCTTGCAGACTGGACTGGTCGGCTTGTTTTCTTCTGGAAAGTCTGATATGTTTGTTGCATCCTGTCTCGGTGGGTAGCTGGTGTGCTCCGGCCCCTGGTGTGCATGTTTATTTCGCCACTTGTATATTTTCTGGATAAGCTTTTATTTCAGCGCAGGATCCACAAATTGTTTTTAGGCATTTCTGCAAGAAAAAAATAAATAAAATCGTTTTTCTGCTCACTCGGTATCTCCAAATCCATCAACAACTCGGTTGAGGATTTGATTGCTGAACGTATTCAGGACTGGAACACAGAAAGGCTTCACACATCCTCTCGCAAACTATGGGTCTTGTGGAACTGATTTCATTCTTTTGTGTCCAGGAGACAGATAAAACATTATCATGTTTTCTTACACAACTCTGCTGTACTGTGCCAACCATAATAGACCCAAAACAGTCCTTTCACATCAGATAATACTGACATTTTCACACAGAACTGATTTCTACCCATAGTGCACTTGTTCTGATTATTCTGCTTCCCATACGAACATCTAGTAACAAGAGTCACTATGGGAACTTTGACTGAAGTGATGTCTTCACAGAAAGAAATTAAAATTAGCAGGTTTGACCTCAGTTAATGATGATTTAAATAAAAAAAAAAAAAACTGGGCCAGTTGTGTCTCAAGGGTTATTCTAGTCCATATAAAACCCATCAGCACACAATAAATTAAGCCCTTTAAACTGAGATGCTGTCAGTGAGTCCACACCCTTTTTTGTCTCCGAGAGGACAGCACAGTTCAGATTTGGCTACAAATTTCTCATTTGATTATTTGGGGAAAGTTAAATGGGAGGACAGGAAACATCACTATTGACAGAGGACTTGTACAAATATTAGGATAACACTCTGCTGAACTCAAAATAAGGAAGGTATGGGCTTCATGTTATTTCAACACAGTATCCTGCCATTGAAAGACGGGATGGGAAAAAACCGCCATTAAAATCACAAATCATGATTTAAATACTTTGTATTGGTGTATTACAGGATTTCCATTCTGGTAGGAAACATACAACAAGCTTGTCAAAATGGGCTTTGTGAACACTGATGAACCTCTGATCATTTGAGAGTAAAAGGACAGCCTTGTGATGATTTACAGCTCCATGTAGATCCAGGCTCAACCCTCCCCAGTATCACATTTAATGATCTCTACAGTCATTATGTGTAAATATATACCTTGCACATTATATAATGACATTGAGCCTTTATAGGTTCCCTCAGAGGTCAGGAGGTCCACATAGAGATCATATTATCTTTGCTGGTATCAGAGCATACCTTGCATTCACTCGGAGGCCCGGGAGGCCACCCACAGAGTTCTCATTAATGGAATTTTTGAGTTGTAAATGTGCAACAAGTGTCGCCACATGAATGATGTTTATCATTCAATAGTGTTTCAGGTGAAGTGGGAATGATCAGTCATCACCCTCCTGTTATTTATTTATTTTTTGATAAGGTTGATTTATTTTTCCTCGAAGTAAAGATTAGGTTCGAAGTCTGGAAAAAAAAATAGTTGTAGTACTAGCAGCTCTGACATCACATGGGAGTTAAATATTCTGTAGTGCAGTATTATTTCAGAATTACAATTTGTTTTATTGGTAGGTACACATAGTCAAGGAATGTTGACTTTTTTATGCAGACACACAAAACTAGACAAGACGTATACATGGGAATAAATACATTGACAATAAACACTGGGGTTATTTACACTATGTTAGTAGGTGGACCAAATTTAGATGTTCGCCGTGTTTGTATTGGACAGCTTGGAAAAAGAAAACAGAGAAAAAACTAAACAGAAGTGGCCAACATATCCCCCAAGTACAGATCAACAAAAAACCACACCTAAAAGAAAATAATCACAGCAACTGTCCAAGAGAAAGGATGATGCACGATAAACTCTGAAAGTTTCAACATCCTGGGGGATGATTTATTGCCCCAAATACAATGTTGTTAAAGCTCAATAGGCCTCCTTAATTCCACACATTGTTGGGTGCGTATCAAAGTTGTGGGAGGTTCGGTCAAACGTGAAATTTCCCACTATGAATATCTCTCCAGGGTGGTCAGATTAACCTGTGAGGAATATGTTGTTTCCAAAAAAATGTTTCTGTATTTTTATATGAACTGCTTAAACTGACATGTTGACGCTAAAGCCTTACTCATGCTTTTAATGGACACCATCAACTGCTAATGTAAGAGTTGGAGGAAGACCCACACTGTGTCTGATTGCTATCTCAAGGGAGTTGCTGTGTACATGCTGTGCTGACTTTCTTCTCCTGCTGCCCACAAATCTGTCCTTGGTTTGGTTTGAAAAAGCCCGAGTAAGTCAAGTTATTAGGGAGTGATGCATAAAATACTATTTTGATTTGTATCTTTTCTCAGCCTGAAGGAAATGTACAGTTCCTTGACCTCCTGAAAACGGTGCACTGGGGAATACACAGGAGAGGATTTGTTCCCCCACCAGATGGTGTAGCCATTGGAGTCCACGGAGGCATTCATAACAACAAAGGTGGGGTCTAACTGCTGGGATACAATACTGCTGAAGTCACATACTCGCTCCATGTGACACAGGTCAGATTGACTCCCATCACCACTGAAATCAACATAATGCCCTAAACAATTTCTCCTGAATAGATCTCATTGTTTTACTGCGGTGCAAAAACTTTAAATAGCAGACTGCTCCAACTTCCTTTGCATTATGCTTTGTGATTGCATCCGACTTCAAAACATGTCCGTGGATATTTGCCAGGAGACCTTCCTTCGGTGTGGATGACAGAGTGTTGCAATCACAAGACTCCTTGATTTCCATCTGAATTCCTTTCATTCCAGATGCATTCAGAGATACAAAATATGCACTATGTTCCTGCAGTTTAGGGATCAGCACGTGAACGTCTGGGTCACTGCTCTGAAGCTCATCATCTTACCTCACCATTGCCCTCTAGTGAAAAGTCTAATTGGTTAATAGTTGAGGTGCTCGAAGAAGGAAACAGAAAACTCATTTTTGGTACAGTTGGTTGCATCAAAATTCGACAATAGAGGTTAATTAATGCTACAATTCTCATATATGATCAATCTAATGTGCCAGAAAAAACTATATTTTACCATTTGAGTATTGTGTCGATGTAGACTTGTGGCCACACTCATCCCGGTTACAACAACTTTTTTATACCAGAGACCTTCACATCTCATCCAGAGAGAGCACTAAAACACTACTGCTGCTTCTTTGAATATCAAAGTCATAGTTCGATTCAGCAGAGCTTCAATCTGTTGTCACACCTTGTCCCATTTACACTACTACAGGTTTCACCAAGAGGGATCAGCCACATTTATCAATGTCCCAATGTTTCTTATATGCTTTACTGGCATTAATGTCAACCCCTTTCCCTGACATATGGACTCGTTTATCCTCTAATTACATCAGGCGACAGTGAAGCCCAAACAGCAAAACTAGAGTTATTTTCCAAACATGCAAACTTCATTTAAACCATATTGTTCAAAAAATTATAGCATAAAAAACAGATGGGAGGATATGGATTATCTAATCAAACAACTCTGCAGAGCTCTCCATGCATATTTTTATTTCACAGCCACAAGTTGAGTTGAATCATTGCAGCAGTGATGTTTGGCAGTGGCTCGCTGTGAAATTGATTTCACTTGACTTCAGTCTGTCTGTGTAGATCCTAAGTGACTGGGCCTTCGTGTTGCTGGAAGTTGTAACGAGACAGATGGCAGCATGGCAGCTGGCAACTCAGGATCATAAAACAATAAGCTGAAATGAGATTAATGATGGGAATATAATGTGCATGTCCCGGCTGATGCTGTAATTACTAAAAACGTTTTTTTAGATGCATAGTATAATGGTTCACTGACTGTTTACTCAGTCCCAATTATGACTAGAGATGCTGCACTGAAGCACCACATCTCTCTGTTCAACACAGCCACTGACTGAAAATCTGAAGCATCATTAAAGTGTCCTTATTAAAACTGTTGTATTTAAATCGTGCAGTTTTTATATCAGTGCTTTTAAAATGAGTTAAACGTAGACTGAACTATATTCACAAAACTGCTTTTTTTTGCTGAGGTTGTCCCATGAAAATCAACTCATCTTATAAAATGTGTTATGTCCCAGAAAACATAAAAGAAGACAGCATTAGACATCTGCATTATGCATTTATCCGACCACAGTATCACTCACAAACATTTGACTGCAATCTCTCAGCAACACTAACACCATAACTTTATATTTATATTAGAAAAAAGTGCAATGTTGTGAATCCAAATGAGGTATAGAGAAATAAAACAGATGGAGAGACATGTCTCATTTAATTTACAGTCTCTGTCCAACACAGGGGTATGACCATTGTCCAGCAGAGGGCAATAATGAATCAACATATCTTTTTTTCTGTTTCTCACAACCACCAGCATCTTTCTTGTATAGTCTACAAGTAATCTATGTGGTAATTGTTTTATCTTATTTGTAAATTGTTATATCCCTTTGTGTCTCATAACTGTTCCCTCCTTTACTGTCTCTGTTTATGTCTTTTTCCACTTTGCAGCTGCAGGTATTCAAGTCTCGTCTCTCTGCTTTTTGCTAATTTTTCCTCTGTTCCTCATTTTCACTCCTTTAGGACCTTCAGCAGGAACAAAATCAGTTTTTAATTGACTCATAAGAAATGGAGGTTAGATGTTCAGTTTTACTCCTCTCTTTGGGATGTATATTTCAGAAACGGAGAGTAATATATATAGAGAGAGATAGATATATGCACATGAGGATAGATCCTCATAAAAACCACAGGTACAGCTATTAATCCAAATCCCATCAAGTAGTCATTGGACTCACTAAGGAGTTTACTTAAGGCTTAAGTGGGGGTCTTCATTTCTAAGCCTTTCATATCCTATCAAATTAAAGCCGTTTCCTGCCCTCCAGGCAAATTAAATATGCTTTTGCAGTATAAGGTGCATATTGTCATCTCAGTGCAGCACTGATGACCCTGCCAGAAGTGAGGGAGAGCAAAAAAAACCCAAAACTCAACAAAAAGTCGAACAATCTATGTGAAAAAAATATACAAATATCAAAAGTCACACATCAGCAGTATGCTTATGTCACTACTCAAAATGCAATTGGGATTCAGAATGTGCAAAAAAATGATGCTTCAGCTTTTACTGACACTATTTCACATGAAAATTATGTTTATTTATCAGGCTGTCTGAGATCAGAGGTGTTGTTGCAATATCCTCGATCTAAATCACAGCAAAGTGGTGTTATGTGTTGCTGTAGTTCAGATTTGGGAATATGTTTGGAAACCTTTCAAAAGCACAAGAGCATGAGGTTAATTACAAGATGTTTGGTGTGTGTGATGTGTCATAGGCTGGATTATAGTATCAAAGATGTTGAGCCCTGTTTAAAAAAGGCAAAGAAACAGTGTGATGATGAGCATAATCTACAGCACATGCTAATCCAAAGTCCTCCCGCAAGGTGCTCTGCCAGTGTTTCAAAGCAAAGCTGAGCATCAAAGCTCAATCCCACACTGAGGCTGAAGTTTATTCCAGTTCATCTCCGGTTTATTGCACAGTTTGAAAATATGTCTATCAAACCCTCCGTCGGCTCCTGTGTCAGCCGTTTTCACACCTATTTGCCTGCAACGGGATGATCTGCATCAAGGGCTAATTCAATTTGTTACCACATCTAAAGTATAGTCCAGAGCAGCCAAACAGACGAGTTTCATCCGTACTTGGCAGATTTCAACAATTAGCGACACTCTGGCGTGTGCACGAACACACTCACTCTGCGTGCACAGTCAAATAAAAGTCAGAGATTCCTCTGATGTGCAGCAGGGATGTTCTCCACAGTGTCTGGCGGGTGTGGAAGAGAAATACATAAACAGCAATTTTCTTGATGAAACTGCAGGGGATCATTCATATTTATTCCATTTCTCCTCTCACTGGGGACCTGATTCACCATCCAGCAAGTTGCCATAATCACAAAATTGGATATCTGTTATGACGCTTTCGGCTTCTGTAATTCATTCTGCTTTCTGTTCATTCACTCTCTTGTCCCTGGAGACCAGCCACTCCCACATGCCCTTCTGCTCACCTGATTCCTCTCTGCATCATTAGCCCCTGCAGTATATACACTCTGAGCCTTCCCCTACTCATTTGCCAGATTCTCTGTTTGCTTTGTGTCATTACTCTCCAGTGTTCTGCTTCCCTGCTCATGCCTAACTTTTTTTTTTTTTTTTTTTTAACAGCCATCTCCTTGTATGGTGTTGCCCTGATATGTTTGTCTTTCATTGACATTCCTTTTACCCAAACCTCGACGCAACATTTGTACTTTGTTTAGCAGAGGTGGTTCTGATGTAAAGTACATGACATTTGTTCAGTTCATGCAACAGGGCTGAATTAAATTAATCAAAATTTGTACTATTCTTGTTTCTGTCATTGTTTAAATGTTGTGGTGTTGCTTTACTTAATTACCGTATTTTCCGCACTATAAGGCGCATCGGATTATAAGGCGCACCTTCAATGAATGTTTTCATATATTAGGCGCATAGAATAGAAACTACTGTAGTGGCTGGAGTTGTGTTATCATCCATCTAGATGAAGCTGCGCTAAAGTGAATATCAACAAAACAGTCAGATCAGTCAGTCAGTCAAACTTTATTAATAGAAAACAAACCAACGTTGTGACAACTCCGTTCACTCCCAAAACAAGCTAGTGCATCACAATACGGTACCGTACGTACCGGTAGCTCTTACCAGTATTTGTGCCGCCTTCGTTGAAAAC
>OOFC01021666.1:0-11450 GCA_900323345.1 Pseudochromis fuscus
ACACGTTTTTTTCGGTGGACCTTTTCAAATAAAATGTTAACGTTGCACTAAAGCGCTGTTATTGTACATTAAACCGATCTATTTAGTGGTTTTCCCCACATAGTAGAAAATTGTTATTCTGACTATAATCGTGCAGACTGTCGGCTGCAGGTACAAATGTTTCCGGGCCGCGCAGTGATGACGCAATGACGCAGTGATGATGCAGACGGAGTGACTGACAGGAGGGTTCACTCCTCATTACGCTGAGGAACCAAGACGAGTCCGTCGAGACCGATGCAGCGAAGTTAACTCATTATCCAGTGTGTTTGGTAAATGAAAAATTACCGAGCCCAGCAAACTTACCGAGCTCATTTTTAATTATCGTGCAATTAATTGATTTATTGATTATCGCGACAGGCCTAATCGTACCCATAGACTGTGTCATATCCATGGTATCGTACCCATAGACTGTGTCATCCCCATAATATCATACCCATAGACTGTATTGTATCGAATCCATAGACTGTGTCATATCCATAGTATCGTACCCATAGACTGTATCGTACCCAGAGACTGTATTGTATCCATAGTATCATATCCATAGACTGTATCGTACCCAGAGACTGTATTGTACCCATGCTGTCCAGCGTGTTGGATCTTGTAGGGTGCGGAAAAATCTCTTATTTGTCCTTCATTGTCTGTTTTTACAGCCAAAGGCACCGCAGTGAGTAGGCATAGTGTTTCATTCCAGGTACCAGTCAACAAGCTGCCTTAATTGTGTGATATCCCAATGCATTGCCCACTGTTTTGACTTGTCACCCGCTTTATTGTGCCTATCAAGGAAGGCAACCAGAGGTTGTATTACATCACGCGAGAGGCTACTATAGCTGTAGCTTAACAGACTCCAAGTTACAGATGGATGGTTACAGATGAATAATACTAGCGGCCTCTTATTCATTGTAGTGTTTATTAATTTTTGTGTGCAATTCAAACGATTAAAATCCATGTGTGACATCCTATTTTCTTCACACAAGCTATGCATGGCCTCTAAAGTTTTACTGTGCACATGTAAGTAAGTGTTTCAGTGCCTAGATTATTACGTACTAAATTGTTACTGTCGGGCATAAGGCTAATTTATGTGGCCTTTAACTTTTATAGTTTGTTGAAGTAGCAAAAACTTTGTGAATAAATTATCTTGGTCTTTGAGTTGCTGGCCTCTTGTTTACCTGCGTATGTATCGAGACTGAGGATGTCTTTAAATGTCTTTAATTAAATGGATTTAATGTCTCAAAAGTTTCTATGAACTGAAGCTAAAACAATAACTGTGATTTCATATCAAAACCAAAACACTGGCAGAATGTAAAACTATGCAGTTGTATTTTACTTGCAAAAGGCTGTGGCAGTGTTTAATAAGCTGGGATGTCTCTCTGAGTCCTAATTTACAGTCTAGTGGCAGCTACATTATTTCAAATGTGTGACAGTAAAAATACATATCAATCATTAGTTACAAGGTTAAGGGAGTGAGGAATTTATTAGACGTGTCTGTGAACTCACCCCTCAGCAAGTCAATCAATAGAGTGAGACTGAGTCGGAGAAGCCTTGAATTTTCTAGAGGCGACACAGTCTTATCTTACTCACCCATGCGGCTAGAGTATCTGAAAAGATATGTAGATTCACCAGTTAAAAGCAACACATGACTACTTCTACTGTAGCATGAAGACACACTATATGAAATGCTGTATACACCAGCAGCAGTGTTTTCCTCTGAAGAACACACGAGATCGAATGATGTTTGAATATAGGCACTTTCAATTTACCTGAAACAGGCTGCTGAAGTGACTGTTTATCACTCATTTCTTTATTTCACTTTTTGATATAAAAATTGCAACGGCAAAGAGCATTAAGCATAAACAAGCACAACACATGACAGACTTTGAAGTGGATCATTGCAGGGAAGGAGCTTACCTCTGCAGTCCTGAGAACACCAGGATAATGTTTTTGGGGATTAGTGCTTTGCACAGCTGAGAAAAGAAAAGGAAAAAAGTCAAATGTCTATGGTTGAAATAAAGGAAAATGCTCAGGTGAATATAAATACAGTGGTTGGAAAATTGGCATCACCTCCAAATGCACTTCCTTTGTCAAGTCTGCCATTGTCTCCCTGTAGGCGCTTGAGCAGTTCTGGAGCATCATTACTCACAAACATAGCACACCTTAATGAGTTACCCTATGAATAAATGACCATAATGACTGCAATTAGCTCTGTACGCAGACACACACAAGCAGCTGCACTGGATTGTGCAGTGATAGTCTCATGTAATATGCTGTTTTTAAGAAATGAATTGAAGAAAGTACTACTTTTAAACTTTGACAGTGATTTGAGTACAGATTTTATTTTTCATGAAATCAGTGAGATTTGGGTTAGAAACCTTCATCCAATCATTAGTTTTCTTTTTGGTTCATACATATTTCAATGCACCAATTTCCACAAACCAAACTGCAGTGCATGATAAGGAGGCAGAATAATTAAGAAATGCTAATTATTTAGTCATGTTAAATGCATGTAAAGAAATAGAAAACCCATGGTCCAAATACACCTTAAAATAAACTTGTATGAGCTCTTTATTTTCAAACTTACTCATGAATCTAAGCGATCCAACTCTGAAAGTCGGCAAAGCAGAATTTAACAGAAACGGCTTTTTTAGTACTTCAGCAAATCCAAAAAGTGAGGGCAGGAAATGGTTTTTTCTGGTTGGTTAAAATGCTCTGACATCAGATGGGCTCAGCATGTGGAAGCTGCACATGGCAAGTTGGACTGAGCGGACACTGGGATGGTTGTGACTTTACTCAATCACAACTTTTTCATATGTGGTCAAATATGCCCGAAATCTTTCTTACAGGCTCTCGGTGTTACAAGCTATCAACCTATGGATGTATTTATGCTTTAATTATAAAATAAAAATATTAAAAATGTATATATTGTTCATTTCTTTATAAAACCGATAGTAGGGTGTTGATGTGAATGAATGTTTCCTTAAACTTTTGACAAAAAAACAAACCCAGTGCTGCTCTCCAATTGTTTCAGATTTTCTCTTATTTATTGGTATCAGCATTTTTTTTTAACATTTTCTTGACCTCATGTGATTGATTATTGTTTCTCTCTTGTTCACATCCACCATTAATCCTGTGTCCTGACTCTGTGGCTCTGCTCAACCAATAGTTTGTTTTTCAGAAGAGGACAGTTCACGTGGAACAGAGGAGCTTCAGTTTTTATTCGTCGGCCAACATGAAAAATAATTCTGTACAAACTAACATTTTAAACCTAATATACATCAAACTCAGATTCTCTGATTGGCGGAGCCTTATGGCTTTAACAGTACTGAGTGCAGCTCAGCAGCCATGCTTCAGTGCCCCCTGAAGCACCATGTGAGGTGCTTATATCACCTGTCAAATGGCTTTTTACAGGTCCATTACAGCCTACTGTTCCTTTCTGCATTACTCCCCTAAAAACTTTTAGCACCAGCTGCTTCCTGCATATGGTCTGAAATAACAGTCCAGCTTCAAAGCATGAAATTTGTCATTTTTTAGTGAAAGTCCTCATTCTAGATAAAAATATTCAACTTGGGTGGTTAATAAACACAAGATTTTGGGTTGTGGTTTATGTTTACTTGTCAATCTGACAAATTAGAATAATGCCTCAGGTGGCTGCTTCCTTGCTGATGCTGTTGTTTGTATCCAGTGTGTCCTCAGGGTTTCAATTTTGACTCAGTGCTGTGGATTTGGGTCAGTAGAGTGTTTGTGCTGGCCATCTTCAGGTGGAGACAAAATGCAGCTTGGCTAAGCAGCAACAACAAGCGCTTGAAACAGTATATGGAAATGCAATATTTTTAAAAAAGGGGACTAGCTGGCTTGATTCATGCAGGCAGAAAATTTACTTCAGAGTCACACTGTCACATATGTTGTTGTGAATGAAGTGAGAAGGTGGGAAGACCAGACATCCAGATGTTGCAAAGAGTTCTGTGTCCAGTCAGGTTACACATCGCAAGTATCACTGAGAGCAAAACACAAAGCATCTGCCCACAACAAATTGTCTGTTTACTGTTTTATATTTCAGTTTTTCATTAAGGATTGTGCACATATTTCACTAAAAATTAAACACATTTTAAATGGTGAAAAAGTGATGCAATCTCATAGATTAAAAATATAGAAATGAGCAAAGCAATGGGTCTCAAAAGTGCAGAAAAGTGCAATACCCCCAATGGCCACTAGGTGCTGGCTCCAAAAAACTCTTCATAAAAAGTAAATATTACTCTGTTTTCAGACCAGAGGCATCAGAATTCTTGTGTCAAGCATACTCGTGACAAGTGCTTGGGGACGTGTGTTGGCAATTTCACCACTCAGCCAATAGGAGCACTCTTCCCAGTAACCATGGCGACCGCCACTTCTGCCATTAACAATGAACAAGATCATAAATATTGCTGCTTTTACCTGTTGTTGAAGTCCCAGAAATGGAGAACAGCTGCTCTGCTTCTTGGTACAGAGTTAAAGTTGTGCAATAAAGTTCTGACGGTGACAATAAAATTATCCTCCATTGCTGTTCGGTGACGTCGTGGAAATGGCGATACAACGTGACATGCATTTGTTGCTTCAGTTAAAACTTTTTCAATTTGCGCAACTGTCGCGTCTTCTTGTCCCTTCCCATTCACTTATCATGTAATCCTGTGGCGTGACAAATTCATGCCGGATTTGGTGTGAATGCCCTGTTAGGCTTCAAAAAGAGGAAGATTTAGGGACGTGGTTACTTTGATCAACAGGTCTGGTCTAAACTTAACTTTTAACTCCAGTCTCATACACATTGGGCAGTGTCCTCTGGTTCAAGGGTCAGACTCACCTCCTAACACCTTTCTTCATATCCAAATGTGGTCACTTCTGGCTACAAAAAAACCCAAAACATGGCAATATTCACTCCTGGCTTCAAAATGTGAGTCCACAAGCCAAGGAGTGATGTCACATTAGCTTTATCTACTTTACATAGAATCTATGTGCAGTCTGAATATTTTCTGAACTGGCCGTAAACATATAGTAAATTAAAACAGATGTGACTAAATAGACATCAGAAAGACAGTTGCACATGATACCTCAGTTTTGACCAAACATGTAGTGTTGTGATCAATTATTTGTTTTAATCAGTTAAGCATTTCAGCACTAAAAATAATGAACATATGACAATAAAGATACTACAGATGAGGGAGATAAATTGGGATGATTTTTTACTTGACTTCTCCATTGGAGATCTCAGGCTGCTATAGAGCTAACAAACCATTTAGAAGAGTATCTGTATTGGTATCATTTGTTCCCTCACCTGTTATTTTCCTGCAGGTATCGAGAAGCTTGTGGTCTGAATGAAGTCTTAATTCCCATTTTTGAAACCCATGAATTAGACAGGGTTTTGATTACAGTCCTGGCATGGTGGCCTGACTGTTTTAGGCAGAAAACTCCACACACAGATGGAGTGCCTAGCAGGAAAGCTCAGAGCACCGATGACATGATGGATCGGATCTTAACAACAGCCTATATTTGCTTCCCATCTCGCTAATCAACATTTCCCTTGGAGGTGGTCCCATCATCTGCCATGTCAAAGTTAACAGAAAAAAAGGCAAGTGAGCCTCCTTTTCTCACGCCCCCGTTTCCCCCCCTCCTCTTCATCTGGTCGTCCTCCAGCCTCCTATTTCGTGGCCAAATGGAGAGTGAAGTGCACACTACCATCTGTGCAGCGGGGGGAGAGGGGAGTTAATAGTTCCCCACAAGGGATCAGAATCTCATCACTCTTGACCTCATGAGGAAAGCCAAGTCGTAAACGGTCTCCTCAGTTGGACAAACCATTTAGTTCTAATGCGCTGCTGCGAAGTTAAGAGAAATGAGGGGGGAAGGGAGGGATAGATGAAGCCTCCTACAGTAAATCTCCAGAGAAATCTAAAATCATTTTGGAAAAGTTCCAATCGTGCCCATGCACTGAAGTGGCCTTGTGCCTAAAGCAGAAAAATTAAATGACAGATTGTTCAAAAGCTGTCATCAATCTCGAGTTGTCAGAAAACGCTTTCTCCTCTCAGCCTTTGTATTTACCAGCACTAGTAGAGGTGTTTGCTGTCAGGGTTTTTTGTTTTTTTTTAAGGTGAAGTAACATGCTGTCTTTCTACAGCAGAAAAGTGCTTCTCCGTGGGTCCTTTTATGGTGGTGTTATGATTCTGCTCATGTCTGACCACCTTTGGTCTGTGGTTGTGTAGTGATGGCTGATGGGAAATCAGGACAGTCTCTTCCCCCAGGAGCAAACATCAAAAAAAATAAAAAAGACTCATATGGTGAGGCTGCAGCATCTCAGACGCAGAGCTTCAGGTGCTTCACTGTCAAACCGGGTTGTGGAAAGAGATAAAAGTAGAGTGTGTTGTCAATATTTAAAAGCTCCATATTCATTTCTTTTCATTCATTTGCTGAAATTTGATGTGTCGGGCTCCAAGAGGATACTTTGTCATGTTTACAACAATAGCCGTCTTGTTTGACAAGTAAAAATTGTCAATACTTCAAAATAAAGCTCAGACCAATACTGTGTAGAAGAAATAGTATAAAATTTCTTTCCCAGTTATGTTGTTGTGACAGTGTGGATGCAGGCTGGATTATGCTGTTTAAAATGAATGAACTGTTTCATATTTTAACTGCAGTCAACAGAAGGTAGTTGGAACTGGACTGGATCTTTGGCAGAAATTAAAACATGTTGTCAGTGCCCTGTTTACACTCACAATTAGATGCATTTTTGTTTACACCTGTATTTAACATCGGTCTCCAAACCAATGTCACTACTGTAATATCAGAGCCCAGGTGCAGTTTTTATGTAACTCGCCAGAAGAGCAAGTTACATGAGTTACAACAGTTAGCACAGTTAGCTAATAAAGGGAAGAAAGCTAAATGATTCAAGAACTTTTGTACATGTACAGGCCGTTCACACTGTTTTGGGTGAGAGGGCAAAGTGGTTTACGGGTAAGACGAAGGAGTAAAAACACAAGAAGAAACAAGTTTTTGGTCCTGCATTGATGATATATTTTCTTTTATATCCATTTCGTGGGGCACTGGGACACATTAGCATTCACACAACAAAGGATATGTGGTCGAATGCGTCCCAGATCACCTCCAAATGTAGTTTGGAGTGATCGGTTTCAATGCATTTTGGTGGTTAATGACAAATATAACTGACAACAACCAAACAGAAGATGGAATGGACGACAACAGGACTGCATTTTCTATGGCAAGAGTTGCATATAGATGAGTCATGGTTGTAGGGGCAACATTTACTGCTTGTTTAAGGTTACTGTAATTATACTTCTACTTAAAAAGCCTACTTTGTATTCAGATATTTTAACAAACTATGGAACAATATCCAATCTGTCTTCTATTTCTAAAAACCCATCTGACTATGTGACCATCTGTACAGGGATTCTTGAAAAATCTTCTGTCAGGATTGAGTCTACAGCACAGAAACTCTTCACACAGAGGACTAATTTCTATACTTGCCCTACTCAATCTTAGTACAGCGTCTTACAGAGATTGCAACAAGTATCTGGCATTAAAAGTCCTGCAGTATGCTGGTTTAAATCATATTTATCACGAAGATTTCACTTTGCTTATGTCAGTGAGGATTCTACATACTCTGAAAGCAGGAGGTCATGGAGTTCCACAGGGTTTTGTTATAGGCCCGATACTTTTCACATCATCAATGCTACCCAGTATTCATTTATCTGAAACAAACTGTATGCATGACTCAAAAACATCGGAGCCTGGAGATCCTGTAAGTTTCTATTTCTTCATTCAGGCTAAATTGAAGGTTGTGTATTTGACCTCAGAAATACATTATGTAACCATACAGTTACTCTGGAAGGCACTGCCTTGGCCTCCAGCACTACTGTAGGGAACAGGAGGTATTCCTGCATATAAATCAAGTCTGTAACATGGTCTTCTTTCACCTGCGTAATTTTGTTAAACATGAGAAACATCCTGTCTCAGAGTGATGCTGAAACACTGGTCCATGCATTTGTTACTTGTAGGGAGCACGATGGTAACGACTTATTATCAGGATGTTGCATTAACTCTCTGAAAAGTTGATCCAAAAGGCTGCAGTGAGAGAGAATTACTGAGAGAGATTACTTTTTTTTTACATATTAGGTTATTTTCACTGTCTTTAAGTAACATCCTTTCACCCATCCATCTTCTATACCTATCCAACTGGCGAGAGACAGGGTACGTCCTGGATCACTAGCATAACGTCATGGTTATAGGCCCTGGTGCAAATTTTTTTTGTGCCCCCACCCTTGCCCAAAACACAAGCGCACCCCGTGCACGGTACATGCAGGCATACACACACACGCACAGCCACTCAGGAGAGGCTAGGCTAATGCTAAAAGTGATGCTACGTCAATTTTCATCCGCTTGCTTTTTTTTTCTTGCTGAAATGAGAAACGACTCACCTCACGCCATCGCGACTCATCATGACTGACAGGGATCAATGTGATTGGACAAATGATCATTTCCTCCTCCCATACCAGCCACTCAGCATCACCTTACCAACCAGCCCCAAGCTATTCTGTTTACAATAACGGGGCCTGTGGCAATTGCACCAACCATATTTACGCCACTGTCCTGGATAGATCGAGTGTTGCAGGGCACCCACCAACTCGCCAACACACACAGGCGCAAAATCGGTTAACTTAACAACTTAACTTAACCCAGAGTAAACCCACACAGGTACAGACAGAACATGCGAACTCCAGGAGATGAGATTCAAACCCAGAAACTTCTAACCATCTTACTGAGGCAACAGCAAGGCATCAACCCCATCCATAAGATTCTCAGTCATCCAGATCATAGTTATCCAAGTAACACTCAGTCAAGGCAACTGGACTTGGTTGAGAGACATCAAGGAAGCTTCAGACTGGGAGGGAGGAACAGGTTTAATGTCTTCCAGACCTCACTCTACCATACTATGCCAGTAGGGCACTTCATTGGGCACCATGTGGTTTCCTGGATTTTCTTTAAGTAAAATTTGAGGCAGAGTTTTCAGTTATCAGGCTCCAGGAGGCAGACACAGCTCTGCTTTCCAGATTAGGCTTAAAAATGTCCCTTTTGATAAAGCTTATAGTTATGGCCCCCTGTCATGAGCTTTAATTGCTTCCTTGGGGGTGACCCTGTTGCACATCCGCCTCTTTAAATTTTGTGTGCAACATGTAGTGTTTGTTATGTCCGAAATAAACTAAACTAAACCAGCTTTTTTGAACTATTCTCCACTTACAGAGCGTCATGTTTCTGATCTATCGCCCACCAATCCACTCAATGTTTGTTTTTTCTCTAAAGCTCATGTCACATCTCTCTGCTGTCCTCTCACACCAAACAGTTGACTTCTTACATTGGTCAGAGTGGACACTGCTGACCACAAATCAACCCAAACATCTGTTTCCACTGTTTTAAAATGGTAGAAATAAGTAAAATATCATAAAATAAACATTAGCCACAAGGAGTCTGAAGATATAAATATGTATAAAAAATGAATTTGCAGAATGTCTTTTATGATGGTCAAGATGCAAGTCGAGTGTAGAGTGTTTTTCACTGCAATTAGCTCTTCTCTGTGGAGATTAAAAAGATAATTATTAAACCGCAGGAAAGTAACTTCAAGGTTTAAAAGGACATTGTCTTCAAAATTGATTAAATTGAAAATGACTTTTTCTCTCTTGGTTTGCCCATGACATTTTTGAACCAAGGCAGTTATTGCAAGCTTAATCGTATAAACTGAATCTATTGAAATTGATTTGAATGAGTTTTGTAGAAAAGCATGAATCACACAGGAGGGCTGACTTCCATGTCCTTGTTCAGGTCTGTACAGATTCACAACATGAATATCACCTGGACTTGCAAATTACCTGACATGTTCCAGAGCAATGGAAAATGAATCATTTAACATTTGCATAATCATTTATTGTAATAAGATAACAATGAAAGATATGGAGGATCATAGTGTCAAATTAATTCACAACTCATACAGACTGCACATTCATGGTCCCAGAGGCTGAATCCTTTCGACTTTGATGGTCTATGGATTTTTAGCAGGTCAAAGTAATTTTGTGTGATTTTGTGGAGATATGCTGGAGCAGTGAAATCTAAAGACATCTCATTTCATACAGAGAAAATTAAAAATGTGTTTTGCATTTAACCTCTCTAACTGCAAGAGCAAGAAATATATTAAAAAAAGCATTCAGTGACTGAGAAGTACTATTAATTTAATGCTAAAGCATATGATTTGCACAATTTATGTTGTTATTTATTTTTGTTTATTATTATTATGTTCTATGCAATGAAACTGCACAGCTAACATGCTACCAAGAAACAAAATGTGTATTGCCTGAAGATGGTATATTTGTTTAGAGAATGGACAAAGCTAACGTGACATTGACCTTGGCGATCTGCTCTTTTGCTCAAGCCACAGCCCGACAGATGTTTTCCTTTTATTTTTAGTACATTTCCCAAATGTATACTTATTAACATGGTCAGAAAAACTGAAGAAATATTACAGCTTGTCAAAGTCAAAGTCAGCTTTGTTGTCAATAGTATGATCTGTACAGGACAATTCAATTCAATATAAATTTATTTCAAACCTGCATACATACAACTTACATAAACAAGTAATTACAACATAAACAAAATCATGGTTTGAAAAGTTGATGGTTGAAGCAGATGGTTATACATTTACAATCCCCCCACTCACCATCACAAAACACAACATCACAAAAAACAGTAATAACACAAAATCGTCAAAACAACAACCAGCCCAAACCCTCTCTGACCCCACACCCCTGAGTGACACACTGAGTATTGACATTAAATGACTCTCAGACTAAGCAAACAGTTAACATTAAACAAACACCAAGTGGTTATTAAGAAAGTATATCAAAAAAAAGTCTTCAACATAAAAACCCTCAAACATTGTGATTGCATCAGTCGGGTCAAAACCATTTCCAGGCCCACGTCTCGCCACTAAATCATCAGCTGCAGTTGTTGCTGAGACCAGAGATTCCTGCATATTTCCTGCATGCGAGATTATCACCTGTGTGTTTTGATTCGGCTGACACTGCTTGTGGGAGATGATGAATCACCACATGACTGAAGGCTGCATGCTGATTGGCTTTTGAGGCACGAATTCGGGGAATGAGGATTTTCATGCACCTCTCCATTACGGTCTATGTAAACTACTTTTGTTTGTTTTCTTTTTGAGATAATATTAATAAATACTCAGTAATCTAAAATTGCACATCAGCAAAACAACATTTAAAATATTATCACAGATGATCTATATCGTGCACCATAAACATGATAATATAAAATACACTAAATGACAATTGAACACAATAATTGCAGTAGGGTGATCCTCCTTTAACAGG
>OOFC01021666.1:11470-22684 GCA_900323345.1 Pseudochromis fuscus
TCCTCCTTTAACAGGAGAATTAAAAAAACAAACAAAAAAAAAAAAAATAGAAAAAGTGTGTATTGTAGCTACAGTGCAGTGTAAGATGTGAATGTATTGTCCCAAACTGAATGACATTTAAGGCAGCAGCAAACAGCAAAGCCTTGATCTGAAAGCCGAGCTGCAGTAGAAGCTTATATGGAAATGAGGAACCTTCAGGAAAAAACTCACAGCCCAACTTTTCATAGTATTTGAGGATATGTTGATATGACTGTCCTGTTTTTTCAGATCTGGCAGTGCAGTGGCATCTGTCAGCCACTGTGCATGAGATTAAAAAACGATAAGACAAGAAAAGATAAACTTTATTGAAATTCACGGATAGAAAGCATAGGTGGAAAAGGAGTGAGTAATAAATAGAAAACAAGTAGGATTATAAAATAAGAGATAACTAAAAATAGAAATATGAATGTAGAAAATAAATTAAAAGTAATGAATTGTTGGTGATGAGTGAACAGCAGTACTTCAAGACATGCTGCAGTCACACAAACTCTTTATTTATGCTGTTGTTATCGATGCAAAATCTTTGACATGCAAAGTTTAATATAAAGGTGAAAAATGAATGAGATTGCAGATATTATACATTTTTTATATGAGTCACTGCATGTTCGTTTTCAATGCAGCACTACTGGGGGCTCCCTGTAGGATTTTTTTGCCTTTGCACCCTAATGACACCTCCCACATGGAAACTGCATGACATGACTGGAAACACATAAAACAGGATTTTGTTCTTGTCTTTTTTCCTTGTTCTTTCTTCAGGCTCCCCACTGCTTTACTTTTCCACAGAAAACAAATCTGAAGGGCAAATTGGTGTCAAAATATTTCATATCCCCTCTTGCGTTCCTGTTTCTTCTCCTGATGGCAGAAGGAACATTTCTTGTATTTATTCCACATGGTGCATATATTATATATTTATTTCCATTAAAATAACTGATGTCTGCTCTAAGATCTAACGGCTGTGCCAAATATGTCATCGCCTCACCTTCATCTAGACTTAACGAGCAAATTATCCAGAGAGGATTTACACATTTTCCACCATAACCACAGTATAAAGTATATGATAACAAAGTAAAAACCTTCAATGAAGTGTTTATTAGATGTATCTATCATAAAAAAATGACAAACAATACATCTGAAAGGCTTTATCTTAATCCCCCTGGTTGAAATGACATGTGTGTACTACTACTTGAGAAAACAAATAGATAAAGTACAAGTAAATTCAGAAAAAAATCCTCCACAATTTAATGTAAAAAACACAACTTGCAAGTATAAACTCAATAAAAATTTGAAGATCATTGTTCACACTTGTTTCTTCTGTGAGTCTTTGACCCACTGAGTAGATTTCATTATGCTTGCTCCTATTTTTTTATTCTAGGACTTTGCATCTTTACAGTTTAAAACATATATATATTCATCTTATACTATCCCTTTATGCATCCCCACATCAGTTTATCTACTGTGTGAAATCATCTGTTTTAGGCCCTGTTTCTTTAAGAACCTCCCAAAATCTCACTTTCTTTCGTTTGACCAACTTCCTAAAGCACAGAAAGTCATGATGTGTATGTGTAGTTTGTTTGTTTTCCTGGGTTCTTGTGTCTAGTTTTGTAATTTATTATTTTCTTGTGATTGTTCTGTGTGTCATGTGCTTTTAGTTTGGTGTTCATGTTCTGCATGTGTTAAGTGCTGAAATAATTAGCAGAACATGTTCACAGTCTGATACAAAGAACAGTTGTTGTCTCTACAGTTAATTCACACATTCAGCTGTACGAGGGAAGAATTTGTAGAGAACTTAAACCTCACCCTGTCATCCAAATATGGTTTCCTCTGGATCCTAAATCCACTCTCGGTTTCAAAATTCCACAAACCAGTGGGTGACGTCACTGTGGCTTCATCAGTCTTTTAGTTACAGCCTCTTTGTTAGCGCCACCTCCTTGTGTTGCATGTGTAGAGTTTCTGAAAGCCAACTGTAAATTCAAGTAGGAACAGAACTTGTCTTTTCTGATTGGAATTACCAGCCTCTTAAATCCACCCACATGTGATTGAGGAAAAGCACAGACATCAATGATATCGACCAGGATTACAGGAAGACATCTCTATTTGGAAAACACTACAATCATTAACTGCTAATTGTGTAGGGACTGCATATAGAAACGGTTGGTCTCAAAAATGAGACAGAAAAGTGCATTACCAGCGATGGCCACTGGATGCTGTCTCTTGAAACTCTAATTGCCTTTAATTTAAAAATCTTGATAATGAAAGACTCAAACAGTTAATTTCTTCCACAAGTCAATCTGTCATTAGATAAAGTCAACTCTTCTTCTCAGTGATCTGGTCCATCTGAAAAATCATGTATCATTAAGGAGGCGTTAGGATGGTGGTTAGTTTGATTGACAAACAACCAACATGGCCACGTTCAAATACCAGACTTATGGCTTAATAATGTGAATCCATGAAGCAACAGGTGACATCACATTGACTTCTATATGCAGTCTACATTATTGTGTGACATGACTTTTTTTTCTTTCAATCCCAAGCCATTTTTTTATATATACAGTACAGGCCAAAAGTTTGGACACACCTTCTCATTCAATGCGTTGTCTTTATTTTCATGACTATCTACATTGTAGAGTAAAGTAATGATGGTCACTTGTTTTTCTTTAGTTAGCTGATTGGTTCTTGCCATAATATGTATTTTAACAGTTGTCCAATAGGACTTAACCTGACTTCTGCACAACACAACTGATGGCCCCAACCCCATTGATAAAGCAAGAAACTCCACTAATGAACCCTGATAAGTCACAGCTGTGAAGTGGAAACATTTCAGGTGACGACCTGTTGAAGTTCATTCAGAGAATGCAAAGAGTTTGGGTTAGGGTAAGTAGTAATCAGAGCAAACGGTGACTATTTTGAAGAAACTAGAACATAAAACATGTTTTCAGTTATTTCACCTTTTTTAGTTAAGTACATAACTCCATGTGTGTTCATTCATAGTTTTGATGCCTTCAGTGAAAATCTACAATGTAAATAGTCATTGAAATAAAGAAAAACATTGAATGAGAAGGTGTATCCAAACTTTTGGCCTATAGTGTGTGTGTGTGTATATATTTAAACATGCTAGTAAGTGTACATGTGAGGAATCCACTAAAATGAAGTGGGAGACATCTGGACTGATGAGTGGATTAGCAAGGTCAGAAAAACCCCACTGGGAGCAGAATTTCAAGAGCAGTCTGATGTTTATGTCATTACTTTACACTTTGTCCATGTTTGTTATGACTGTCCAATGTTATAACTGTATATAAAAGAAAATAAGGAAAAGGAGAACAGGTCTTTTTTAATCCTGCTACAAGGCAGGTGGTCACACAGTGAAATATTGTATCTTCATCTCTACAGAAGAGACGACCTAAGATTAAATACATTTTACATTCCTGCACTAAGTCCTGAGCTCATTTCACAGACCTATCCTAGAAAAAACAATCTTTACCTTTGCCGGCATCACAATGTGCCAGACAAGAACCTGAGTCTAAAACTGAAAGAATTAAGTTGTGTCTGTGTGAAAGGAAAAGTACAGGCGGCGGAGAAACTCTGCTCGGCTGCAATTGACAGTTCAAAGAGTTCAATTTGAAATTGAGCTTGTAATTATCTGGTAGGCTTGACAGGCTATGTTCGAAGGCCGGCTCTCTCTTTTCTGTCTGCCTCTCCCACCTTCATTAATACCCCCGCATATCTACAGTGAGAATCCCGCTCACTTAATTATCTGGCAGTCAACCTTTTTTATTAAACCTACAATATCCTCTATAATGTTCACGCTCTCTCACAGCTGGAAGCCTCCACCAGTGATATACAGCTGGGGATTTGAATAAAACATTTTTAAATGAAAGTTATTTTCTCGTTAGTAGAGATAGTACAAATTAACATGTCATTAATAGACTGAAGGAACAAAGTCATTGGTGCTCTCCTACTTCCTATCAGTGGCATTATCAATTATCCCTTGTGTAATTGAATGAGATGTAATCTGACTGGTGAGATTTTGAGATGACTTCATTTGTTTTTTCTGTGGAAGGGTTCAATAAGCTCACCCAGTTTATAATTTATTAATTTCCATGTTAATCATAGCCTGTGGTTGAAATGTTTCCATGTGGAGCTGTGATACAGTACACCGTATTATCCGGACTATTGAGCACACCTGTCTATAAGCCTCTATTGGATTTATTCGAACAGTTTCATGTGGTCCGCTGTGACGATGCTAAATGTATCGGCGGAACGGAGCTTGCTAGCTTGAAAAAAGCCAATGAGCTTCATGCCACCGATACATGAGAAACACCAGTGTTTAAGTTCAAAGCGTCAAAAAAAGTAGTGGCTTATAGTCCGGAAAATACGGTATTCACGATATGGTAAATGGACTGTACTTATAATTACCCTTTTCCACCGAGCTGGTTGCAGTGCTAGTTTGGAGCCAGTGCCTGACTTAGCACCAGATCTTTGTGGTTCTTCCACATAAGCCAGGTGCTAAAACTCATTTCAAAACTCTTTCCTGGGCCAGAGCTAAGCACCGAGTACATCAGGGGCTGGGGGCGGGGTTATCGTGATCAATGAGCAACAGTGGAAACAAAGAACCGTCATTTTCACAACAGCTAGCAAGTAGTTTAGTAGAAGATGGTAAATGGAGTACATTTATATAGCGCTTTCATGACTTTAGCTAGGTCCCAAAGCACTTTACAAGGCAAATCATTTACCCATTCACACACACACTCACACACTCACACACCAATGGCTACAGAGCTGCCATGCAAGGCGCTAGCCACCATTGGGCGCAACTTAGGGTTCAGTGGTCTTGCCCAAGGACATGGGGATCGAACCCACCCTACCACCTGAGCCACAATTCGTGAAATCAACTATGTGGACGGTAAATTAAAGCAGCAACGGTCTGAGGAGACCCAGTGCTTCCTGGTACTGTGGTCTTCTATTGAAGTCCAAGGAAAGTTAGAGGGAGCCTGTTGGACCAAGCCGGTCTTCAGAGGATTCAGCAGGAGGTGGCTGCAGCTGGATGGTGGAGCCTTAATAAAAACTCAATAAAGACCACAGGGTCCAGAAGAAGGCGCTGGGATGCAGAGGCAGTGGTCGGCCGGAAAAAGACTAGAACGATGACATATGCAGTGATGTACTGTTGTTTTATGGTGACATAATGGTGTGGCTTCAACTTGACCCCTCGTCAATGGAAAAGCAAACTGTTTGTTAGGAGGAACAGCATTTGAACAACTAAGTACAAGCACCAGCACTGAACCATAGCACCTGGTTCTTCTTGGTGAAAAAAAGGCTAAGTTGCTCAAATATTTGGAGCAACTTAGTGTTCAGTGTCTTGCTCAAGGACACTTCAACATATGGACCACCAACCTTACAATTCCTGGATGACCTGCTCAACCACCTGAGCCACAGTCACCCTTATATATGACTTACTGGAAGATATGAAACTCATGGAAATAGATCCTGTTCATTTATTAAAGTCACTGAAACAGCATTTCAAAAGTGTTTAACTTGATGTAGGGGGGACACGTTT
Source organism: Pseudochromis fuscus (assembly GCA_900323345.1). Taxonomy (NCBI): domain Eukaryota; kingdom Metazoa; phylum Chordata; class Actinopteri; family Pseudochromidae; genus Pseudochromis; species Pseudochromis fuscus. Next base: position 17,061 of record OOFC01021666.1, read on the forward strand.
GGAGCAGTTTGATTGGATCTTTGAAACACAAAGATCCACAGCCAGCATTACTAGATAACATTGAAGCATCTGTTCAAAGCCACTACAAGTGGTGGACTTTCTCCTTCATAGTGAAACTGAACACATCTTTAGAAAATAAATATTTGTAAGTAAATATTTGTTGAATCAACACTTTACATTTTGTAACAGAACTAACTAATGATCCTGTTTCAACTAACTACTGATTACTACTACAGCTGCTACTACTCTCTGTCAGTGTTTTCTGGTGGTAATCATTGTAAACATTGATTGACAGGTGGATGGGAGGATGCTATTGGTTGAAACTTCTCTCAGTAATATGACCCAGGCAGAACATGTGATCGAACATTGATATGAAAATAAAAACAAGCAGAGGTTTTTTTGTTGGTTAGCATCATGCAGTGAGTGAACAATACAACCCGTGTTGTAATATAAAAAGTTTGAAAAGACATTTTATTTTCAAGTGCACTTTAAAAATACTTTGCTCATGTGAATAACTGTTCAACACCAACAGTTAAAAATAAAAAAAGGTAACCAAAAAAATCCAACTCCACACACTAAAAGAACAGCACAGACACTCCATAAAATTATCACATCAGAAATAATACCTTGATGTCAGCTTTTTAATTTTGCAGAATGCATCGGGAATGATTTTGGAAAAAAAATGTTCTGATTCTACAATTATTCATTGATATTACGCCATGATACCTACCAAGTCAATGTTTCTGAGGAAGTTAATTTTCAAGTAGCTGAACTCAGACTTCTGACTTACAGGTAGTGTACACAGTTTGCATTACACTGTGATCCACCTCAGCTAGAATGTGCTCCGACTGTCCATCTGTGCTGCTGTTTGAAACAAGAAAGCAGAAGAAAGAGCCTGTGTGATCCAGCTGATTGACGTCTCATCATGATGTCTGGCTGATCTGAAGCTGTTCAGTTTCTTGGACCTGATCCCCAACAATACTACTCCTGATTGATCCCTGCTTGTGGCTAAAAAGATCACAACCATCACATTTTAGGTTTAGGTAGCAGTGTACATGTCATCATTCGGGAATTGGCTACACAGCATCTCTGTCCGACTGATGTCTCTGTCACATCATATGACATGATGAGCTTTGAAGCATGTTTCCTTCTTGTTTCTCAGGACTGAATGTGAGGATCAGTCCAGTATTTGGACCAGATAATTGTAACTTTTCCATCAAACTTTCTGTTGGTGGTCCTTTTGATCAATATCCCAAATAAAATCTAACAAAGAAACTTCTTTAACTAACTAAATCAGACGATGTATAATTTACCATTCCTTCAGAGACAGACGTCCTGGTTTGCACTAAAGAAGTGAGCGAGTTCTGCAGATGTTAAGGTGGGTGAATCGAGTTGAGTTGTTAAGGCTTTGCCCTCCACTACATCCCTGTCTTTGATTTAAGCTGCGATTGTTCTGGTTGGGATAAGCCGAAAAGATTCTTTTCTGTTCTTGACCCAGTTCCTGGTGCCTCATTATTTTCCAGCTGATGGCTTCAGGATGGTTTTCCTCGTCTCTTTCTCCGCTGTGGTTCTACTGATTACAGTCTGCGCTCGCATCAGTATACATAACACACAGTTCACAGTTCTCCAGACTCTCCCTGAGAACCCAGCTTTTAGACGAACACACCCCTTTGCGTTATCACTTAAATGTTAATGATTCAAAGTTATATCACCTCACAGTGACTGCTGGTAAGGTGAACAGTGGGGTATTTGTCTGTAAAATTACAACTGTTCAGATTTAAGTTGTTGTCTCATATCTCCCGTCTTGTGCGCACCACTAATGAACGTCACTGTCAGCATCATGGAAGAGGATGAACGATTATTATTACAGGCTGGTGGTCGATAAGTTAGTGGCTCGGTGTGATGTATCTTTTCTTCAACTAAATGAAAGATGTGACTTTAGATTTTAGAAAGTCACCACCAAGTTGCCTTAACAGATGCTGACCCGGTGGTGTTACACCCCTGAAAATGGGGAGAAATAATCACAGCCGTGATTTAACGGATGTTTCCTTCACCAGGACTTTACTGGAATTTATTAACCATGTGAAAATGATACAAATGCAATATCACAAATATGTAAATGCATACAAAACTCATAAAGCATACGTAGCGACTACAAACCACATGTAGCTAGCAACCGAGAGTTCTACTTGCTAGCATTTTACTAGCATTTTACTAGCCTGGCCAATCAGACCCTCCTACATTCTGTTCGACTGCAGAAGGGTCTGGCACCGGAGGCATTGCCAGTCTTTTCATGAGCAAACTTTGGGACGGACCAATTACATGCCCCTGTTGTTGACGCGTCATACTCAGAAGCCGGAACAAGCTTCTCCCAAATCAAAACATTGAAAATGTCGGACATGGCTGCCGTACGAGTGTTTGCTCTAGCTTCGGTCTATCTGAACCGAGTGTGCAATGACGCCTCGTATCCGTAAATTTTTAAGAACAAAATTGACAGCTGTCATTAATGTTAGTCCTCTCTCCTACGTTTGCCATAGCTCCACTCGTTTGTTTTCGTGGTGCGGCTACACGCGCAAGCGTCTCACACTTTGTGCGTCACATTCGACTTCTATGATTGGTTCACTCTCAGCTTGCTAAGCCCGCCCTCGAAATGAGAGACAGCGGTGCAGCTCCAGGCCCTCACTTCTTTGTAAAGTATTCTTTCAAAGCGTGTTGGGCCTGGTTGATCAGGTAAGCATTTTACCTCGCTCAAAATACAACACAAAGCCCATTTCTAGCACTGTATCACAATCATATTACTTCTGTCAAAACCCCAAAAACCTGAAAATGGGGAGACATAATCACAGCCGTGATTTAACGGATGTTTCCTTCACCAGGACTTCACTGGAATGAGGAAACACACCGCGATTCGCGCTCAGGGTGGGAGGAGACAAAAGCAATCGATCCCAGACTAACCGATTGAGGCATGATGGAAGATTACTGATCCTTCAATCATGGCATAACATATACAGTTATGACTTGGATAACATACATGAAATTAACCATTAATTATTTAACTCTTTTTTTTTTTTTATTTTTACAACTTTGAGCTCTGTATTGTAATTTTAACATACTTATAAATTCAATAACCTTTTTTTAACTCATCTGTTTTTAAACATATACCTATCAACAACTATCATGAATTCTAAGATTTTAACCAACATACCATTAGTTTTTAACCTGTCACATTCATAACATTCTCAAAACCATGACTAGTCATTACAGTTGTTCACGTAACTTTTACTGTATATTCCAACCTATCACAGTGGGAGCCATAAATATCTGATACTAAACTGTCTTTAATCCCACATTGATGCCACTTCAAGAAAGTGTCATCAAAGACTCTACTTCTTAAGGAAAATGAACTTTTGGTGTGTTTACTGAGATGAAATTCTTATACAAAAGTTTTATTGAATCTGTAACAATTTGCATTATTGCTTCCTTTGGAAAGAGAAGTCAGGTGCAGCTTACACTAATGTACACCAGCTAGGTGTTTCAGGACCCACTGGTATTTTGGACTCCCAGGACCATCCACTCCAGAGGCAGTTTGAGCTGCTGCCCTCAGGCTGGCGCTTCATGCCCCGTTTTCTAGGACAAAAAGACTCAGTATGTCTTTTATCCCAAACACTATTAATTTGCTTAATGGCACCTAACACCCTGAATTCATTTGCACACTGGCACAGTGTACTTTGAACCTCTTTGTGTTTGGTTTGGGATTCGCTGTTGTTGCTGGTGAGTTTGTGTTTGTACCTTCCTGTAGAACAAATGTCCCCCAGTGGGACAATAGAGGACACCTTAATCAAACCTTACTACTTTAAAAGTAAAAGGCCCACAGTAAGAACTGGGTTGAACAAAAGTCGCTACACTTTTCATTACTCAGATTATTTCATTATTTATTTATTATTTTGAACATTGAAGACTCCACTTTTGCACAAATTTTCATTTTTCAGAGACAATGCTCTTTGCAGGCAGGGTTGAACTTTAAACTGGAGTCATACAGTTGTCCAGGTCATAGTTTTTACTCTTTGTCGCTTCTGTGATTTTTTTCAGCCCTTTGCTTTGTTCTCATACTGAAATATTCCAGTATGAGAACAGACTATTCATTGTGCCATTAATAAATTTTCAGTTTTCAGTTTTTATTACTGACTTTATAATAACCATAGATGTAATGAGTGTGTGTTAATGCAGTCACTAATAATGATGAAGAGATAGAGATTGACAATCAATGTTAAAAATAAACTTTCTTGTGATGTGACAATGCTAATGTTAGGTTTGAATCATAAAACAACCTTGTTATATTTAGAGAAAGATCCTTCTTGGGTTTAAAATAGGTATTTTGTGAAGGTTCGAGGACCCTGGAATAGACATGGTTAAAAAAAACAGCTCTCTCCTGTGGTAAAGTCCAAGGTTTTGTGGACCCATCCATCAAACCTCTTGTCATAATTACGATCGCTGAGTTCATGAGGACAATTAAATTTTATTTAAATGCAAACAGTTTGGTTGAGAATTACTGACGTTGTTTTATTGTGACAGCTAAACTACAACTACTCAACAATTAAGTCTAACTATGGATTGCAATGAAGTGCTACAGACAAGTGCTGCAGCTATTTTAGGTAAAAATAAATAAATAAAATAAAAATTATAAAAAAAAGCCACTATTCTCTGTCTGCTCAGAGTGTACCAACAGACTAACACCGTTCTTGCTGAACATATTGGAGCTTTCAGCAGCTTTGGAGCCAGATATTTTTAGGAGATGATTGTTGGATAAACACTGTTTTCCACTTTGTCAACAACATTTTAATTCAGGCTCATATCATCAGAGCTCAGATAACAGCCTCACACATCACATCCACATCATCGACAAAAAGCAGGGCTGCATCTCTGAGGTCACCACACTGGACGCACTCCATCCCCCGGTTCAGCCTTGAAATCCTGTCCATGAAGGTTTTGGCCTTGGGAGTCCAGACGCCTTGTATTCCCGTATCAACCCTCCCAAAATATCAGGAGGGACACGGCGTTCTGCAGGGCTATAAAACATACTGTACGTAGACCTGACAGGTTAATCCCCATGACACATCCAGGAAAGCTTGCAGACAGAATCCACATTGTTGACTCCAGTCAATCACTTTATCATTTTATTAGAATTACCGTATTTCCCACACTATAGGGTGCACCTAAAAGCCTTTAATTTTCTCAAAAACTGGCAGTGCGCCTTATAATCCGACGCGCCTTATATATGGATCAATATTGGTTAATTATGGCTACCGTAGTCAGGGGGCGTATATTGTGATTGCACTAACGTTTGATTTACCGAAGCGCTATCAGACTGTTTCTTTTACGTGTTTACTGAATCAGGGAAAAGTTCCCTCCACGTTTGTGATGCACTAACTACGTGATAAAAAGTTGCACTACCTGTTGTACCTTGCTGTTGGTAAAAGATAATACTACGTCACTGATGTTACCTCGGAGAAAAAAATAAAACAGCTGTTCATGTAGCTTTGAACTGTGACAAATGGAGTTGGAAATGCATTGTTTTCAACGAAGGCGGCAAATACCGGTAAGAGCTACAGGTACGTACGGTACCG
>OOFC01021675.1:0-26533 GCA_900323345.1 Pseudochromis fuscus
ATTTTGGAAGTGATCCGGATCACCGTCTGGATCCAGGAATTTTTTGAAGGATTCTTTAACATTAGGAGATAGGGCCATATGCGACATTTATGCATATGACTCCACCAAAAATGGTCAAGACACTTTGAAAAAAAATACAGGACCAGTTTCTAACATGGTCTACAGTTTCTAACATGGTCTACAATATATCAAAGATTGATCCAGATAAAGGAATAATTTCAGATAATATGATCCAGAATATGAAAAAATCGATCTTTGAAACTTGCATCATAAAAAAAAAAAACAAATGAAGCTAGAAACATGCAGCAGACATCTTTAAACAGCCACGACGCTGTGGAACTAATATTGATATAAATAAACGCAAGACTAATACTAGTAATATCTTTGGTGGAAGTCACAATATGGAAGGAAATGTTGTGCTTGGTGGAGGTCTGCGCTCTCCGAGTGCTTTTCTAGTTGGAAATGTGAACGAACTCACAAAAAAATGGGATTTCACCAAAAAATCTGAATTGAGCATTAAGCCCTGCAGTCTGATTGTAGCCTTTGTGTCTTTCAGAATAAACACCTTGGACATTTTCCTTAAAGCATCTGATACTTTAAAGTATTTTTATACAGCTATAACTTTCAGCTTTATTGGTGCTCCATGCAGTGAATTCAGTATGACAGCATAAATATTGCATTTGCTTCAGAGTCTCACAGGTCAAGCATCAAAACAGATGTCTGCAACAGGGAAAACATGTTCAGTCATTTCAGAAGAGTTACCTTTTGTATATCACATCATGGACTCGAAACAAAACTGGAACAGGAGAAGGGAGTGAGCGCTGGCACACTGACAGGCTATCTGCTGTGTTAACTAAGTACACTTGTAGAGCAGGTAGCTGGGACTCATTACTCCAAAGAAAACATCAGTCGCATCATGTTCAGTGTGATTTACATCTGTTTAAATGAAGATAATAACCTGACTTTTCTTTCCAGTCACAGTGCACCAGGAGAAGGGTGAACCTATACCACAGTGTCAGTGCATTTGTGCCACAGCATGGCTTGTGTTACAGTATAATGTCTGTGGGTGGTGCTGGGACATCATGCTTGGGAATACTAAAAGTTTTAGGCGCACAGACTGTGTTTGGTTCATGTCGGTGCAGCACAGTGCAAAATGGCTCACTGAGGTGGAATGGTTAGTTATCACAGCGAGGGATGACGACAATCGCTCGACACATGAATATTTGACTTCTCATATTGCGCACACACACTTGTCAACAGAGGGTGTGTTGACAAGTGTGTTTTTATAATTAGTAAAATGGCAATAGAAATGAATCTATAACAATTTCATCAGCTGAATGCTTTTTTCCCAGGCTTCTACATTATTGCAGCACTATTTGCACTCTAATACATTTCAATAATAATGAAATGCTGAAAATAACGGCACAGACAAATGGAAAGAAGGTTATGATTCAGAACATAATGAGCCCCTGTAATCCAGCATCTCCAGCGAAACAGGCCCAGCACCAAGTTGTAGCTGACCATTTTAATCTATGCAGAGGTGTGTGGGGTTATTTTGTGAGCAGCTTGGTATCATTTGCTCATGATTTAATGTCGGTAAACACAGTGGATGATTGTGCTTGGTTTTGTACTCTGGCACATCAGTTCACATCAGACCTGGGGCTGCACATTTATCAACACATCTGTCTTTTACCTTCATGTGGCTTCAGGAATTTAATAAACCCAAAGGAAAGCTTTTTGCACAAAGCAGCTGTGGAAAACAAATAGGCTACAAATCTGTTCATACTGATTTATTAATAAATTATTGATTTACCTGTGTTTTTGTTTTAATAACCCCATTTAGTATTATACCTAATTGCATGTTTTAATAATCTATTTGTGTGCTTTAAAATTAATGATATTTGTACATTTGAAGCTGTTTTTGTTGTTAAAATCACCATTAAACCAAAATAAATTGGTCCCAGAGAGAGATGAGTTTTTCAGTCCGTTCCCCTTAAACATCTTTAGTATCACAACTCCTTACGTCCATGGTGTGAATCATGCTACGTACATTATTGACAGAAGAAGAAGTCAAAAGCTCTGACCAGGCCTGAGTAGCACAAACAAGACAGATTAAATAATAATAATAAGTTTGATTGTAGTTTCTTTTATTTTTTTGTCAATCTGTTGTATTGATATTTGCAGCATTAGAAATGCTGATGGTTATTTATTATTTTACACTCAGCAAAACTCAGGTCTCTTTTGGGGGAGTTTCTAACACTGGTTTACCTGTATTCAGCCTCATGTTCATTATTTTAATGTGTGTGTGTGTGTGTGGGGAGGGTGAGTGGGGGGTTAGTGTATAATCAAGGTCTATGTGGGGCGTCAGTGTCGGGATTGTTTTTAACATGTAAAGCACTTTGAGTTACACTTTGTATGAAAAGTGCTTTATGAATAAAGTTTGATTGATTGATGGTGGTGCACGGTGGTGCAGTGGTTAGCACTTGTGTTTGCATGTCCTCTCTGTGCATGGTGGGTTTTCTCCGAGTACTCCGGCTTCTTCCCACTGTCCAAAGACATGCTTGTTAGGTGAACTGATCGAAGTAAATTGACCGTAGGTGTGAGTGGGAGTGTGAATGGTTGTTTGTCTATATGTTAGCCCTGTGATAGGCTGGCAACCTGTCCAGGGTGTACCAATGACAGCTGGGATAGGCTCCAGCAGACCCCTGCGACCCAAGTGTGGAGAAGCAGGTATAAAAGATGACTGACTGACTGATTGATGGTTCAGTTTGCTCGTGGATCCTTTGCTGCTCCCAAACTGTAAACAGCCACAGTTACTATGTTGTTTAAAGGGGGGGTATTATGCAAAATTGACTGTTTCAAGCTTTATAGCATGTTATTATGTCATTCCCTCATTAAAAACATGCCTGAAGTGTTTCTTTAGCCCATTCACGTATGTTTGAGTAATCTTTAGAAACTCTCATGGCAGCCATTGTGGAAGCTGTTTTGCCTCATTCCTCCTAGGTACGCTCATTCCTCCTAGAAACGCCCCCGACCTTTCGTCACCTGCCAAGCCACCGCCCACTGCTCCTGTCTCTGCAGAGCTCCCCTCCCCAACGTAAACAAACACACAGCGGTAGCAGCAATTAGCAAACACCTGGTGGACTGTGCATCGTGGAGCTCCCGTTTCTGACTACTTTTCAGAGAACATTTCACAAAATGCCTTCGTGGAAGAAATGCATCTTTGGATGTGAGGAAGATTGCCCTCTTTCTGGTCTTACCATGCAGACACGTCCTGTAAGAGCCTCTGAATTCTCTCCGGTTCATCAGAAAATGCACTTTCCGGGTCGGACACAGGATCGTACTCGTAAGGCTGTAAGACATCTTGTGTCGCCATCGCTCAAACGTGATAAAAAATAACGTTTTTTTCCAAAACAACGTAGCGAAAGTTGTCAATACGGCATGGAGAAGCAGAGTTGTGATGACGTCGTGGACAGCGTGCTGAAGGGGGAGTGTCTGAAAGGCTCGGAGCCTCTTAAAGAGACAAATTTCATAAAGGTTGTTTTTTTTATTTACAGCATTTACAGATCAATCTAAGGTAACATCGTCATTGGATTATGCCATTGAGTGGTACAATATATCTGGAAAAAGCATAATACCCCCCCTTTAATGTAAAATAATCATTGATAGAAAGAAAGTGGACTGACGTAGGTAAGGTCTGTCACTAGAGGACACGTGTCACTGTGTGTAATTCACAGTTATGCAAACATTAAATATTTTTTTTACAGTGAAATTCATGTTTCTAAAGCTTCTCCTGATGCTGGTGCAGAATTAACACGGCACATGCTTAATGTCAAAGTAAACGTATGCCACCTTTAAGTGCTGCCACTGTAGAAAACTCATAACCTCCGTCTGAACTACAAATCCTACATTTTCCATGATCACAAAGGATCCATAATTATAAACAAATCCTGCCCTAAGACACATTAGGCAGAGTCTCCCGCTGAAGGCCTGGCTGCCTCTGATGTGGAAACCTTAATCTTTGGGAGAACACAGTCTCCTGTACTCATTCTGCTTTAGGGGACAACAGTGAGCTGATGCACTTCCCCATCTGAAGTGACAATCCTGACAGAATAAAAGTAATGGCGGCCCTAAACAGTAGGCAATGGATCTGACAAACATTTAGATGCTATCTCCCAGTTACACTGAATAACTGCGCTGCCACTCCTGCCGCACCAGTGTAGCCACTGGCAACACCAGCCAGACATGTAATCCCTTTGGACAAGAGAGCACCTCATCAAGCAAAGGCCCAAATCAAAGTAATTGACAAAAGCAGGGAAATAATGAATAGACCATGACTGGATAACCAAGCATTTTCATCAGAATAAAGACTGAGCGCACAAAGAAGACAGTCGTTTAGGAAGTTAAAATGACAGAAAAGAAAACTGAAATGTGTTTATCCATTTATACTTACCACGCTAAATATATGGTTTATGCATATGAACAGTTGTGTGTGATTTAAAAGAGATTTAGAGTCTTAGATTTTATTACCGTGTTCTCCATTTCATAGACGGCAGCCTTGATAAATATAAACAATCAAGCATATGTGTCACACTAGAATGACTTTATTACAGCATTCTTTACTTTTAGTTTGCTTGTTACCCTTTTTGTACCAAGCAGTTGTAAAGCACAGTAAGCCAAACAATATTTCCTCATCTCATTTATGTCCCCTCTGGGTCACATTCAGTATCTGGGCAAAGACTTCATCACATACACAGCCTATTTACAGATGCAATTTTATCCCAGCTGCTGCAAAGATAATTCTATGTTGGTTGCTTGATCGTGTTTTCATATCTATTTGCAAGTGTGTCTGTGTCACATACACCCCCCTCCCCCCCCAAACCAAAATTTTAATAAGGTCAAAAAGTGCATAGCCTTAGAAAGGATTTCTGGGGGTCCTATACCCTAGAGATATTTTGGCCATTTAAAACCAATTTCCTTCAGTTTTTTAATAGATTTGCATATTTTATGTCCATCTCCACCTGAAAAATTGATTTATTGTGCAAAAGTTGTAATCATCTCAGAGGCCTGGTGGTTTGGTAATTGGGGAGCCATTTATTCTTTGAAATGTTCAATTTTCTTTGGCACCTCTCTAAAAGTTTGGCACTGTGTGGTCACATAGTGCATAGTACTGTAGAGAAATTTCATGTTTTCTTGATATAATAATGCTCATGTACATCCAGAACTGCAGTAATGAAGTAAGTTTTGATGGTACAGAGTGCCACCGGGTCACCTGTTCAGACAATCCTACTGAGTAAGCTGGTTTCTAATGTTTAAAATTACCCTCTTGCAGCTGTGGTATATATAGATGAAGTGTACCACCATTATTACTCACTGTCCCTGTCATGAGTAGCACCTGCTTATCCTTGTGTTCAAGAGCAATACTCCACCATTCAAAAACACAAGCAACCAACAAACACATCCGTGAAAGATGCTTCCAATAAGTGCAGTTCATAATATAATTATTTAAAAAGCTGATTTTACAGCCAGTGCTTAAAGCAATAGAGAATGGAATATAAATATATATGATTACATTCATGGGTTGACAGCTTGTAACACTGACTGCTTATAGTTTAAAAAAAAACAAGCACATTTGACCATTGATGAAAAATATGTGTGTTTTTGTTTATGATGAATGACATCATTTGGGCACAGGGCTGAATCCTCCCCAGTGCTGGTGTAAACTCTGTAATATGGCTGCTTCAGTAAAAACAGATTCTGCTGTGGTGACAGTGAATAGTCTCAACAATCCCAAGTCTAACTCACAATGTGTATCTGCTATGTGCTGACTCATGTGATGTCAGACGAACCCATTCCCCGCCCCATTTTTCTGATTGGTTGAGTCATAATTAAAATGGCAGCCTCTTTTTCTATGATAGGGGAATTCAGTTTTTTAGAGATGAGCTCATTATTTTCAAACATCCCCTTGAATTGTTTGTCACAATCTCTTCCCAACTGTATTTTGATTATAGGTTTTCTGTTCCTTTAAAATACCGTATTTTCCAGACTATTGAGCACTCCTGTCTATAAGCTGCTATTTAATTTATTCCAACAGTTTCATGTGGTCCACTCTGACTGGGTCTGGTGTGACGACGCTAAATGTATCGGCGGAACGGAGCTTGTTAGCTTGTAAAAAGCCAACGAGCTTCATGCCGCCGATACAAGAGAAACACTGGTGTTTAAGTTCAAAGTGTTGGAAAAAATTAGCTGCTCATAGTCCGGAATATACAGTACATATATTTAGAATATTTACATTCAAAATCTGCTATGAAAGTATGTGTGAATGTTTGATAATCCAAAATGAGGCAGGCACTTGAAACTGTCTAGTGACACTCTTGAGGGTTAAAAGTTTCCTTCAAAATAAGAGGAAAGGTGACAAAAAAATAAAGTAACCTTGAAGGAGATTTGTACCGTCAGCAAGTATGAGGATCACAGGGGTTGAGGTGTCTCACTTTTTCCTCTGCCTCCAGTGTGGCTTTCGTGCAATGTTTCATCTCATTACTGGAAATGCCCTCTAACAACTCCAGCAATCAACCCATATCTGTCTCTGCACGCACTGCTACAGTAAGTTTGATATATTTCCCTCGCAAAAGGATCATGAGATACAGTTGGCTCGTCTGCCCCAGTTTCGGAAGTATTACTTCTTAGTCTAAAATCAATGAGAGATAGAAGAGAAAGGAAAACAAACTAAAGCATTTTATTTCTGCTGTTTTTCCTAATTGCACTTTTACAGCCAGAGCCTAAATTACCCAAATGTGTTTACAACAAATGTACAGTGCTAGCAGATGCCTCCCAGAAAAGGACAAAGCTACAAGACAAGGCGTGCAGACTAATGCCTGAACAATAAGCACAAAAATACCAAAAACAGTTCATTTAACTGCATGAATTTAAACTCAAGGTAAACATTTAATGATATTTCCCATAGTAGGTTAAATGAATGCCATCATATGCGGTAAAAAAAAAAAAAAAAGCTGAAATGATGATGGAGGAAATAGGGCACCTCATCAATGTTGCGAAGTCTAATTTTGTTCCCATATTAGGATATTAATTCCAAAGTGGACAGATGGCACCATTTGCATGTCTACCAGTACTCTTAGGGATCAAGCAACAATTTTGCACTTCACTGCAACTGTCTCATAAGAAGGTCATCCATTAAGTTATGCAAGGCTTTAAAAGCCTTTTCATGTATTATGAAATTAATTTTAAAAATGGGGCAGCACGTGCACGTCTCATTCTTCCCTGGAATAGTCCGAGCTGAATTACTGCATTTACTTGTTTTACACTGAAAAAGAAACAATTATTATAATATATTATAACATAACCACGAGGCATTTGGCTTCAAAACCTTTGCGTCATTAAAATGATGACGCATTAAGAAGCTTGGCATGTAGTGGGTGACCTTGAGACGTCCTTTCACATCTATGTACATCCTCTTTGAGGGCCATGTTAAGGACTTTGGCTGATTGTCATTACAGTGGGGAAAATGTTTTGGGGGATCATCCACATCTCTGATTTAATGATGCATAGTGAAATCTTATGAGAGTCACTTATGTCCCATAAAATCCCTGGACAAAGCTGTAAAATCAATGACCTGTTTTGTTACTTAATGAGTAGCTCAACTGTGGAAAGGTTGGACCTCTCTGATTCCTATACCCCACCCCTTAAAGTATAACCTTCACTATGTGGAATCAAAAGTATTATTTATCTTTTTTTTTCAGTGATTTTTCACTCTTTGTTAAATCCAGTTACTTGAAGTAGTCTAGAGGTAAATGTTACACAAATCTTCAAGGTCTGATAATAGTTTGCCCCATTACAAACTACTATGTGCAAGTTTGGATATTTTGCTGGTCATTGTACTACAGTCCTGTGGATGTCTTCCATAATATTGTACCTGCTAATCTCAGTGGGATATTAAACCTGGAATGATTGGTATGCAGCTTTAATGTGGGAGAGTTAAGAGTTAGGGGTGAGGAAAAAGGATATAAAACCAACCAGGGGAAAAATTAATATGAGGGAAGGTAGTGGAACTGATAGTATTCTATAATGTGTTGGCACCAAGATTGGAGAAGAAAAAAAAAACCCAAATATGAAGTGATGAAAGTTGGGTGGATTGTTTTGAACATTTCCTTATAGCACAACAGAAGATGATATGAGGCTCACCATGAGAGAAACTCTAAACCCTTAAACTGTTTAATGACTTTCAGTGAGTCTGTTTTCTGAAAACACTGCAACAATGCATTAAATTGTTTTCTTTTCCCAACTTCCTCAGTGAAAGTAAATGTGCGTAGTGAAGCTGTAGATCCAGGTGAGGAGTGATTATGTATTCTTCCCCATCCTTGTAAATCCATAATCATTAACATCTGCTCCAGCTTTCTTTATTGAACTATTTTGCCCATGTGTGGTCCACTTATCCTCGTTAACTCCACTTTAGCCAACTCAGCACATAGATCGAAGGATAGATAGAAAGGGAAAAAGAGGGGAAGACAAAAACCAGAGGAGAGAGACAGCAGGGCACCTTTTGCAAGATAAAATAAATAACTTCTGGGTCTATTTTAAGCTTTCAGGTCCAGACATGCTCACTGCAGTCCTGACTTACTCACCTGTATTTTATCCCAGGAAGTAATTCCTTACCCTACGATATTTTGACAACTGACCCATGGATTTGCTGTCTGGTTGCAGGATGTCTTGAAATAATATCTATAATTGCCTCTCCACAATATTGATTCAGACAAGGATAAAATAAGATCACGGCATGTGCGCTGAGAATTTGTCGACCGCTGAAATTAAAAACTGATTAGAAGTCCCTCTGACCTTGAAGTCTATGGTAAGGCCACCTTTTAAAGTCAAATACATAAACTGCTACAAGCGCAGTAATCGGTGCAGTATTAAAAGTACAGTGGTATTTAGGGACATGTGAAAACACAGTGGACTGGATAATATTGGATGTGAGTAATAGTCAGACAGCTACATTTGCACAAAGCTGCTTGGTTCTTGACTAACTTGAGTAAAACTCATTTATCGGGAACTTTTCAGACTATAAAACACAGTTACCGGTGTCACCACTTCAAACCTTGTTAACTCCAGCAGAAAACTTTTGCCTTCAGGAAGAATTTGAAAAAAAAAAAAAATCTTAGTAAAATACATTTTATTGGAAACTTAGCAGAGTGTAACAATGAAGAAGAGATTTAGAAAGAAAAAAAAAGGAAAAACTGCAGTGGTGGAAAAGTGTTATTGTGTCACCTTCAGCAGAAAAAAGATAAAAACAAGAAGAAGTAAACACTGGACATAAATGGTTGGCAGTTTCCGGTAAATGGTGGGCAGAAAAATGGAGACCATGGGGTCAACAGCGGTGATTCCAGCTGCATTCCTCTGCTCACACTGCTGAGTGCTGGATCTGACAGCAGCAAAGCAACAGAGAGCGACCAGCCAGTGAACACAAACATTAGGCAGGAGGCTTTTTTATTTTCTTGTATCGTCACATTACCCCTAAGAGTGACACTCTCTAACTTCCATCACACCGATCGAAAATCTCTACCAACCAGCCTGAAACATCTCTGTGAATGTGGCTCCTGATTTGTCAAATTCTACATCAGCTGGACCAATTAATCAATCTATCAATGACCAATTACTATCCAGTGACAGGCGACATCAGCTCCTCTCGGCCTTGTCGGTATCCACAACATCCCATACAGGAGATGTTTTTGAGGACCTTCCTTGAAAACAATCTCCTAATAATTACAGTCATATAAAATTAATTTGCTCAAGCAATTACATTGCAGTGGGGGGTGCCAACCTGATTAGATTTTGTGTGACCGCTAGTGACAGTGGGAAGGTCATAGTGCAGCTGAAGGTATTGGTGCAGAACCTGGTGATGGTGACACTTAGGACCTGGCTTTCTCTTGTACTAGTGGTCATCACGGGCATTGTTCCTGTTTTTTCTTCCTCTATTGTTGTAGAGTCTTGAGCTGTGGTTAATTTGCCTAATCATTTTAAATTACCACTATATGTCCATATGATAGGACCTGTTTTCTAATATTTCAAATGGGTAGGTGCAGCATTTGGTTTCTTCCCAAATCTATTACCGTATTAGGAAAAGAATTGCATATGGCTATACAGTCATTTAAATCCAATCTTGGTTGTAAACCTCATGGTGAAACTCCTTGAAAACTTTTTCTTTTCAAACAAAATCAGGCAGTCTCTGGGAAGCACAGAACAAAACACTTTTTCAAAACACGTTAGCACTTTGTTGCTGCTGGAATACAGATCTCCACCTCCCCCAAACACAGGAGCATGAACTGTCACTGGATACTAGACGTTAGTTAGCAACACTATGGAAAAACATATTTATATAATGGACAAAGCTAACGTGGCATCGCCTGGTGGTTTGTGGACTCACATTTTGAAGGCAGGAGTTTAGCATTTGAAGGTCGCCATGTTGGATGTTTGGAGACAGAACTGACCATATTTGGATATGAAGGGAGGAGTGAGGACACTGTTCAATGTGTATGAAAGTCAAGGCCTGGTCTCATTATCAATCAAACTAACCCCGCCCCTGAATGAAAATTATGATTTTTTTTGAGTCAGCATCTAGTGGTCAACGGTGGTATTACACCTTTGAGCCTCAGTTGCTTTGTCCATTTCTATATAAGCTTGCAGTATTTTTTAGAGGTATTACCTAAGTATCAATATCTGTTATCACAGGTGGATGTTTTAACGAGACAATGTTGTTATTTCACAATAAGAGGGCAGTAGTGATCAGTCTAGCTTAGAATAAAAACTGTCCACACATAAAAAAAAACCCTGATGAAACAAAAACTTCTAATACAATGCATCATTTTCTATGTGGTAGGAAGAATCTTCAAAGACAGACCGACTTGGCATAAGGTGCTAAGAGCAGCACACACATAAAAGCGTCTGGCTTTTACTTAAATTACCTCTGTGTTTTATTACTCAGAAGCAAAGAGAGAAGAAAAACATTTTATTCCCCCAAAAACATGTCACAGATTATGACTGAATTGTTAGATAGTGAAAAAAACCAAAACAAAACAAAAAATAAAAAAAGATTGCCAGAATTATTCATCAATCCTAAGTATACAGTATTTTCGAGCACAGACCCTCAATACATCACAATTTTCTCTAACAGACACAAATATTACACAATTCAACCTAAAAGGCAATTTCAGTATCATTGCACTTCTCCCAAATTGCCTCTCAATTCACCACAAAAAAACAAGCTTTAAGCAAAAACACGTGCATGGCTTCCCTGTTCGGTTCACTCCTGCCTGGCTCTCACTCCCCGTCTCTAGCAGGTGATCAGGGCCATAACTAGAATATTATTTACTGGATTGGTAATGTTAAAGTTAATGTTGCAAAAATTCCCTTTCTCCAGTCGGATTGCGGCTCTAATGAGGCTTCACTGATACAGCGCTGATGGCCCTGCAAAGGAGACGAGTGCTTCTGCAGGAATGTCAAACATCTACCTCCACATTCTTGTGTACCATCATTAGGGTCATTTAGTATTTCCATTGAACTGCGCGGCAGAAACCGGTGGCAGCAAAGAGCAAAAAGTCCATGAAAAATCACCTTGCGCCTGGCTCGTGTAAGTGTATTTGCATGTTTGAGAGGGAGATTGCAGGCTGTATCTGCCTCCTGGGCTCTTAGTGCACATGAATGTATTGATTTTAAAGTCATTTCTGTGCCCACAGTCGCTTGCAGAGCAGCAATGCATACCATGAAAAGCTATTCTGAAAAAGGCTGGTGGTGGAGGAAGGATTCTCGCTGAAGTGATTTTCATGTAACTACTGGTTGCTTTTAGCGAGTTTGTATTCAGGGTTGGTGTTATCCTGGTTTTGGGACGGAAAACCCCCTATATGAGAAGTCTCCCAGGCATCATAATTTATGAAAATATCTCCACTTGTCCACGTTAGGTTTGGTTCATTTGATCATGTGATGGCATTTTAAAGTCCTCGTGGAAGGCAGTGCTTTGACAGCTCAGATCAGCTGAACTGTCTTGACATTTGCTGCTGACAAGTGTTAAATCTGAGAGGAGGATTGTAAGGCTGCTCACTGATATTACAAGTGAATACTGACTGGAAAAGAAAAAAGTTGGAAAAAACACCTCTTGATCAAAAAGTCCACAGTCAAGAAGTCGACTCCAAAAGTAATATATTCTCCATCATACCTCACTCTTTTTTGATTGACTTTGAGATTTCATTTTTCTATTCACTTGCTTTTCATCAAATCAATTTGAAGACAGGAATGTGTCTGAATTTCTGCCAGTGTGTGACCCTGGGACCATTTAGTTCAGGTATAATACAGGAGGAATCTCTACTCGGCATTATCTGACAACCAAGATGTCATCCAAAGAAAAATATCACAAAATCCTCTCAGTCAGGCACACATAGATTGTATGCTGACAGAAATAAAGATGGTAATATATTTCAAGAGCCAATCTCATCAAAAATGATTTGAAAATAATCAAAAATAACAGAGAAAAGTGGACGACAGCTGCTCAGACTGTATGGGGTGTTAAATGGGAAAGACCTGGAAGCCATCCAGGGGTGACCACTTCCTGTCACAGATTGGATGGAGAATGGGTGAAGCTAACGTGATGTCACCCATTGTGAAGCCAGGAGATCAGCGACCCAGAAGTGACCATATTTAGATATGAAGAGAGCAGCAAGGAGGCGGGTCTGAGCTTTGAACCCAAGGACACTGTCCAATGTGGATGAGACTCAAGTTGAGAGCTGGTCTCATAAATATTACTCTTTTTGAAGACTAATATCTACTTAGTTATGGTTAATTATTACCTCCACCAAGGAGGTTATGTTTTTGCCAGGGTTTGTCTGTCTGTCTGTCTGTTGGTTTCCAAAAAACTCAAAAAGTTACAAACGGATTTTGATGAAATTTTCAGGGATTGTCCAGATGGGGATAAGGAACAAATGATTAGATTTTGGAAGTGATCTGGATCATCGTCTGGATCCAGGAATTTTTTGAAGGATTCATTAACATTGGGAGATAGGGTCGTATGCGAGATGTATGCATACTCCACCAAAAATGGTCAAGACACTTTGAAAAAAAATACAGGACAAGTTTCTAACATGGTCTACAATATATCAAAGATTGATCCGGATAAAGGAATAATTTCAGATAATATGATCCAGAATATGAAAAAATCGATCTTTGAAACTTGCATCATTAAAAAAACAAATGAAGCTAGAAACATGCAACAGACATCTTTAAACAGCCACGACACTGTGGAGCTAATATTGATATAAATAAACACAAGACTAATACTAGTAATATCTTTGGTGTTGGTTGGTGTTGTGCTTGGTGGAGGTCTGTGCTCTCCGAGTGCTTTTCTAGTTAGTATTTTGTTGTTGGATCGACCACTAGATTACCTATAAGAATAATTAACTTTAGATAATAACTTGTGAGAAAAAAATGTTTGGCAAATGTCAGTTGGAGCCAAAGTTTTATGGAGTCAGCATCTAGTGGCCGCTGAGGGTATTACTTCCACATTGGCTTCATGTGTGAGACCTGGTGGCTTAATCCATGTCTATATACAGTCTATGCTTCCTGTACAGTCACATACATCACATATTAATTTAAATTCACCTTCTGATGTGGTGGTACAAGCTAAATTACCATTTCAGTAAAGAACCTGCTACCAAAACCAAACTATGGTATCAGGGTAGCAAATTATGAATGATAAGTATAATTTTATACTTTTTTTTTTTTCTCAAAATTCATAATCACAAGAGGAGTTTTAAAAAAAAGTAAATTTGCACAAGGCTTAATTACAAGGCTGTCTGGTCTCCATGGATAAAAAGCTCGGGCTCATGTATTTCAACACTGATCATTTTAGAGTATCAGAGGATTGTGCTTGTTCTGTATGTAGAGGACTTTGATGGTGGATGGTAGAAATATTTGCATTATGATACAGTCTGGAAATGTGCCACCACCTTCAATAAGGCAGCTCAAATCCTCATCCAAAAGCTCTCCAAACTTTTACCTGCTGGGATCTGTCAGAGGCATTTAGAGTTTTAGCTGTTACACTTCACAGAGAATTATACATGGGGGTTTCAACAGTGCAGGCTCAACATCATACCGACCTAATACATCCATGTTAAACAGTTGTCAAGATTAACACTGCCAAATATGTTTACATATCTCGCCTTCAGCGGCGAGAGGAACATCTAAGCTGAGGTCTCAGTGTGTGACTTTGTGATGTCTGACTGATATTGCTCGGCATCATGGGAACCCCTCGGCCTGTTGATGAAAAACTGCCAAATCTTTCATTTTCCTCTTGAAATGCATGAACCTGAATTTTCCCCTCAGTCTTTTCATGATATCTGGGGGACTCGTGGCCGAAGTGAATGATCTTGCCTCGAGGCTACATCTTAGATGGAAGTCTGAAACTTTTCACAGGGTAATAATTTTGTTTTGGATAGGTTGATTTATATCCTTGTAATCAAGTTTAAAACCCATAAAAGGCTGCAACTCAGAGGAGTGTGTGGGTAATGTGCATGCGTTAGTGTTTGTTTGCCTGTGTGATGGTGTATGCATGTATCCCCCTAAAAACACAATTCTTTTATGCCTCATATGCCCAAAAGCCATCATCAAACTCTTTGTGTGTATTGTCTCTGTCATTAGTCATACATTTCTATAAATATTCAATCAGCTTGACTAGCAGCAGAACACCAAGTTTCCAAAATACAATCTCACCGCCCTGTACATTATTTATTCCCGTACCCTCTTATGAATTATTTTTTCTTGTTCAACTATCATGCCTCCATTTTTTATGTTTTACTTTCCTGAATATAAACCTCTTGCAAAATAAAAGCCACATCCAAAGCATGCTTCAGCTTATAAATTCAGTCATAAATTCATGTGTTGTGTGCCTTTGAATGCCGAGTCTCGCCCTAGAAGTTTACATGAACTTTCTGATACACACAGGGAGATGTTTGGTTTACTGGGACACAAGAAACAATGTTTTGCTAGTTATATTTGACTTACAAAGGGCGCACTCATACTGAAGAAAAATAACACTTGATGCTGGAATGTGGTACTGCAGCAGGTGTACTATTGTATGAAGCCAATGTGAGACTTTGGAGAGTATTTATGTGCATATTTCACCATTTTTTCCATGAGTAATTTAGCCGTGGATCTGTAGAAACAAAGAATCAAAATATCCACGTGTCAGCCAGCTGGTCTCATAAATACGTCCCACTGTATGTCAACCTTTTAAATACTACACACTCCTCTTTGCGTGCTCGCTCTGCGCTCCATCATCAGTGGACCACAAACATCAGCCCATTGTTTAAGTCTGGTATTCAGCCTAGCAGGTCATTAGTCCCTGTCTGTGCCATTGTTCATTTTCAAAAACCCATGTTCTTTTCATCATTCAGCCCATTTAAGCGTCATTTTCCTAAGTCATTTTTGGTGATGAATTGGCCCCAACAGTGGCACTTCAATCAGGCCTGATTTTCTGTAACACGTTGGAAAATGAGAGAGAAAATGATATGGAAATAAATCACATTTTGCTACTTGATCAGAACCACAGTCTGAGCCTGAGCTGCTCTCTGCCTTGAGTCAATTACTCATTACACACAGCTATTGACCTTTCTTCCAACAGGAAGTTCAGTGAATATCTCTGCAAGGATTGTAATTGACAAGATGTCTCTTTTAATAGAAAAATGCCCACATTTCCTCACAAGTTAATTATAAATTCAATAGTGGACCCAACGGCCACAGCCACAGAGAAAGGTTAGTGTAGACATTTGTACCTGCCAGGCCACCCATACATGAACACATCATTTATTCTGGACGGAGAAGCCATGTACTTTTATGCCATTTAATATTTGACAGTGTCACAATTTGAAAATCCACATCCTTATACAGTACGTAATTACAGGAGCATGTGACGTGAAAATAGAAAATCCAGTAATTTGTGCGAGCATGAAGTAGCGCGTGTGTCGCTGAACGTTAGACTGAGTGGGCTTGTCACGCCAGTGCATACATTACAGACGTTCAATTTCCAGTGTGAAAATGATGTAATTGTAGAGCGTTTTAGTCTCATATTATAGGACAAGATAAAAGTGGCAGCTCATCCGTCAACATAGGGAAAACATGACAACTTCCTCGCAGTGATTCACATAGATCTGCCCTTCATTTGCCCTGAAGCCTTTCCCTGAACTCTGCTGAATGGTATGGCAATGATCAGCATACAGTAAACATTTCTTTCAAAGCCATTCTTATCTGTAAGGGAAAAAAAAAAAAAAAAATCCCGACACCTAAACTCCAGGGGAGCCTGGATGCTTTTTAAATCCCACCACATCAGACATCTCAACCTTCACAGCCCTCCTCCTTATCTACAGTGAGGCTGATAGGACAAAAGAGGGGATGTCAGCTTGTGTATGTCTTCTTCACAAACAACATATAAACACTTACAAATGCTGCTGCGCTTTAATTTTCATTCTAATTTAATATTTCCAAGCAAAGTCTTTTATTTTGGAAGGTGGAAATAAAGTGTATCATGATGATCATTAGAGAAGGGGAAAGAAAAATGAGAAAATGTTTTTAAAAAATTACCTGATTTGCTGTAATCATCATCAGGACTGACACTAAGCTAATCTGCCAATCTACGTCATTCCTCTTCTTGTGCCTCATTCATCTTCTGCATCAATAGATTTTAGTTGGTCAGTTAAATAAAATAAAATAAAATAAAATAAAATAAAAAACTCTGTTATTTCCAGTTCTCACATGCTTTATCAAATATCCTGCTGATAGATATCCTTGTCAACCTCCAGCCATAATTCATCCATACTGCTGTGAACAGTGCTCCATTTTTGTAGCTCTGTGGTATGGTTTACTATTCAGGCAGTGATTTTGATTTCTGGCAGTAAATTCCAGCTGGCACATGAATCAAAGAGCGTAAAAATAATGTAATTCATTTTTAGTTTTGATAGCAGCATGGGCGACATAAATAGTGTCACGCGGACACAGATAGTCAGATGTCTCTTACGGTGGGTAAAAGTTTTCAAGCATCAATCACCAACGTCTTTGTTTGTGTCTGTGTGGATATTTAAAAGTAGGATCTATTAATAACAGTCAACATTTAATTTGGCTTTGAGATAAAACTGTGCAGTCGATCAATGACCTTTCAGAGTTGTTCTTGTTGCAGCTGAAACAGTTGCTGTGGTTTCACTGGACTGAGGAACAACAATATTACACCAGACAATTGGAAATACAGATGAATCCTGGTCCCTGCTGTTCCAGACTGATGAAAAGACTAAAGAGTTTAGAGAAGAAATCCACATGAGTACATGCATGAATCACACATCACACACATCAGGTTGTGGCACAGTCGATGTGTGGTCTTTTCTCTCTGTGGCGTATATTTGGACCTTGATAAAAGGAACAGAAATGGTTCAGTGCCACGGGATGGCAAAGTGTTATTGCCAATCAGGTGCGTCGCTAACAACATGGAGGCAGTGCTGAGGAAGGATTTTTCCAGCAGGGTAATATCTGATGCCATATGAGCAGAAATGTCCAGGAACGGCTCCATGAACATGACAGTAAACTCAGCTTACTGCGGTGGAGTGCCCAGTCTCAAGATTTCAGTCCAACTGAGCATCTGCGGCATGAGATCGAACAGTTGGAGTCGAGATCTACTTCTAGTCAACTTGATGCTACTGTGGGAAGTATTAAAGTCAACATTGGCCAGCGTTCTTCAGAGAAACCCTTTGACAAGATGTGAAGGTTAATACCTAACAAGCTGACACTGTGATGGAAGTGAAATGCAAGGTGAATAAAAAAAAGAAATATCTTCCTCCTCAGTGTTTTTGCATCTCAAGCCATCAAGTGGATGAAAAATCAGGAACAAAATGTACATGTATTTGTGTATTTTTTAATGTATTTACGCTCTTTTTGTACATTCAAATGCAGTGAATGGAGTTCTTGATATAAAGAACCATGCCATGAAATAGCACAAACTGAAAGGGGTCATTGTAAATGGGTTGTAATGTATTCTTTTGTAATCTTTGGAGGAGCTTGTAAGTAGATCCTTGCAGGTTATTTGTTACCAGCCTTAGTGCTAAGCTAAGGTAACCACACGCTGCTGTACAGGCACAATGCACCGCACCCCTCAGCAGTACGTGATATACTTTTTATTACAATAACTACAAATGACAGAGACTAGTGTACTCTCAGAGTCATTTAAGTGCGGTAAAGTGATGATGCATCAACATTAATCTTTCTTTCAACCGCATACTCTGCAAATGCATCTCTTGGGAAGTTTAGGGAACCTCTTGACACGCTGTTTCCTCTTCATTACCCAACCAGCTGTTGTTCCTAATGAGTCTAAATGCAATCTCTCATTCTCCAACTTATAGCCATGTCTCTTGTGCAACTGGTGACATATCGTCTGCCCACAGCGCGAGGACCAGACATCACAATATGAAGTTCATTCTCACCAAAGCGTTTTTTCCCACATTTTCAGTATTACTGAAGCAAGCAAGAGGTTGGGTGGACGACCAAAAACCCAGTCCAAGTACAAGCAGTGAGGATTTATTCAAATTAAAGTAGCCATCTGGGGATTTTTTAACATGTCTTTTAAAAATTTGGAAACGCCTCTGTGGATTATTTTGACTTAGGTTTTTAAATCCAGTTTGGCTCTCGTCACAATGCTATATTCTTAACGTTCGAAACAATTCAACACACAAGCTACTTTGTATCATTATTGCACAGGATTCACTTTTAATCGGAGAGAAAGAGTTAATAAAACGTTCATTTTTATACAAAGTGCGTAACGGCTCATCCTTGCGCACTGAGACGAGATATAATAGGCACAGAGCTCTTTAAAGCCTCCATAATTTTGAGGCATTCATACAAGAGTAAGATCAACTCTGAATAAAATTCAGTTTAATGCAGCATTGTCCTGTCCCCGACTGTTTTGACAAAGGAAATACTCCCCCATTACTGCTTACAAAAACAAGAACAATGCACAAAGGGAAAAATTCTCATCTGTACAAGGTAGCTTCAAAGTCTATACTGGAAAACACCTGAGCAATTTATCTGCACTCACACAAATCTTTGCAAATAATCAGCATCAGTCCCTGACAGGCTGCTGCAGGTGTAGATTAGCTCCCGCTCAGATTACAACCTCATGAATCCTCATAGATAGAGTATGTACCCTGACGCAGAGTGAGTGAAACTGCTTGTGGTGTGCCAGAGGAGAATTACTCCCCTGATGTATCACATTAATATGTGATAAACAACCTTGCATTGCCAGATTACAATAAATAATTCACTGCCCTTCAGAGGATGTGGTATGTGCCTGCACAGATTATTTACAGCTTTGAAATTATTCTTTTAATCTCATACAGCAAGCTGCCAAGGTGAACCCTGCGTAAATAATGCATGGCAAAAGTTTATTCCTGCCGTATTTTTTTTATTTTTTTTGTCTGACTATGTTTCTCAGTGAATGGGTGAATGGCTAGAGGATTGTGGGAGTGTGAGCCGGGTGTTTGGTGTTGTTTTGTTTCTGATCGAATTTGGGATAATTTGAGGGGTTATCTGAGATTCTTCTGAGTTGCTCTGTGGGGTTCACGCTCAGTCCACACTCATAACAAGCTGAGTGCAGGTACCCTCTCAAAGGAACAATGTTGAGATTATTTTCCAAAAAGTGAGTCACGGGCTGATCAAGGATTATTGAATTTTGTACTGTACATAAAAAATTGCTTAAGTATATGGTTTAAGTATACACTGTGCAGCCTTTCGGTGGTGTAAGGACATGTTTTTGTACCACATCTATCAGTGGAGTCATTTTTAAACCATGCAAGAAATCTCAGATTTTCTGAAGTGCTTCTGATTGAAGCAGATTTCAATGTGCATGTTTTGTCAGTAAGGTACAGAGAACAAGTTCAAGTGCAAGTGTGAAAAAAAATGACAGATGTCAGACAGGTTGGAGTGAATTTTTCTTATATAGAAACTAGCATCTATAAAACTTCACCTACCAGATATTATTGTGCAAATAAAACAGTTACTCTGTAGACCAGCGAGCTACACTCAGTTATTAAATTGGAAAACTCAAATAAAATGTTCTGTACCTGTTGATTCGTGGATTTAGGTGAGAACAGGTGTTGCATTGTGTTATTGAGCATATCACTCACAGCTGTACTGAAGAAATATTCAGCTTTCAGTCGGGCTAATTAACTTAAGTCATATAAATGTGGACATGTGGCACCAGAAAAAGCACAAGAGCAACATATGCGCTTTACAAAGAGCGTGATGATACTATGGTAACTGTAAAGTACCGCAGTAAATTGCAAAGGCATAGGTCGCAGTCGCTTAATTCAGCGATCAATTAGATGAATTTTCTCAGACGTGTAGAAGATGAACATTTAAATTATATAAAAAAATAAGTAATTATTTCGAAACCATCTTGAACACATACAACTTAGTTGCTTGTCTCCCTGCCACGCTGTAATGTAACAAACTGAGCATGAGGTTCTTTTGTAGTTTGCCTAATAGGGAGTGTGTTTCCACATGAAGGGAAAGCAGGGCAGGGAGAGGAGGAAGAGGAGGAGGAGGAGGCAGGGATGATAGCTTTATCACAAAAAAACATGTACACAAAAAAACTATTGTGTATTTATCAGAAAAGTAAAATTCCACCAAGAGATAAAACAGAGATATCTACCTCGTTAACATCAGTTTTTATGGATAACTGAAAGCTCCTGATTCGTAGGTCATACACTAATCGAATGCTGTGCAAATGAACATATGTAAATATTTTTCATGACATAAGGCAGTGATGCGTGTTGTTGCTTCACTTCATCTGTGAGACCTGAAGCCGTGAAGACAATCAAAGAATGAGAGAGAAATCAGACGTAATGTTTTGGGTCTGACTCGCTATCAGTTGCTCACACTTGTGTTAACACGCTGTGACTTTTATATGTTTTGATCCGACCTTGATAATGAACTCACCATAGGAGGCTCCATGCAAGATCCTCACATGAATTTCCATACATGTGGAGAAACTGCAAAACAGTTAACGAGGATCAAATAAATATATAGCAAAAAAAAAGTAGTGAGGGGTGGTAATGTATTTAGAAAGATGTACATCAAATGTTGTTGTGTCCAAGTCATAGTAATAATACACTAAATGGTGATGTTTTTTACTATATGTAGTTTATTTTCACTTATCAAGAACAACATAAAAGAGCAAAGACTGACAGAAAGATAAAATCAAGCTAAAGCTTTACAGCCACCAAACCCTCAGGCTACTTATATCATCTGCCCCATGAATCTGTAAAGCAAAGCACCTTTACTGTTGCCTTTTTTATGTACAACCACCTTGGTTGTTCGATGCCTTAAGGTACTCTGTTTTAACTTCAGGAAACACTGCTGCCATGTTTCAAACCTTTCAGATGGGGAGATTAGTGTGTTAACGCCTGAGGATTACAGTCACTGCTCCATCAGCACTTCTCTGTCTACAGCCATTTTACCTGCACACTGTGATTGTTCCTCTCTCCTCCCAAAGAACCTGCACAACAAGATTGAGAGATTTACAAAGGCAGTGGGAAAAAAGCTGCGTTGCTTTATCAGTAAAACACCTATTGTGTCAGTTACTTTAACAGCTTATCACAACTTTATTATGGAGAAGTTTAGAAAGGATTTTGTGAATATAATTCTCTTGTTCTGAATCTCATCTGTCTCAGGACAGAGTCAATTCAGTGGTGAGTCTTTTAAGGGTTTCCAGTCAGTTCAAAGACTCACCACTGTAAATCTATATAAAAAACAAAGGTAAAACATATATCAGGCTTGTGCATAATCCAGAATTTGGAATCTGAATTGAATTGGCTCCACCCCACAGGATGTTGAATTGAAATTACAGGAAGTGGAATTAAATTCATTACAATTCAGAAAAATTCCTCATAGCCAAGTAACAGGAAGAATTTGTCACGTTAAACAGCATTTTTGGCTTAAATACTAAAAATACTTTACGCTAAAGAGTGTTACTAAGAAGTTTTTTGCATTAGTTTTTGAATTATGATCCCAACACTCAACAGAGAGACTTTTAAACAAATGCACTGAAATGGCTTGAGAACCATTTTGAATACTTGGATTAAGTAAAACTTTCTCTGAAATGAAGCATATTCCAGCGTTTTCCATAATTTCAAAGTTATGATTAGTGTTGTCAAATGATTGAAATTTTAAATCAGATTAATCACAGGGTTGCTGTGGATTAATGTCGATAAATCACAATTAAATATCATTACTTTTTAATCTATATTAATCGCGTGTCACTTTGCATGAGGGTGGTTTGTTGCGGGCTGGGTGATGCGTTAGCTAGCATGCTAGCAGTATGTACTAATGTATAATAATAATAATGTGGTATTTTAAGGTGGAAGTTCTCCCGTGAAAAGAAAACTTCCTGCTGAGTGTCAGTCAACTATTCTGTCTTGATTTTTTTTGGATTCATATTTCCTATCGATAGGACCAACGTGCTGTTTAGCATCTTCCATTTTTATTGGTTGGTTCTGCTGCCTGTCACCACAGCATTAACTGCCTATTTGTACATGTGTGACGACAACTCCACTTGGACAAACTGCCTGAAATGCTTTGCCAGAGACGTTCAGAGTCATTCTGTGCTGCAGACGGATTAATTGTGTTAAAATTATCAATCAGATTAATCATGATGATGGAATAATCTGCATTAATGCA
The DNA here is from genome assembly GCA_900323345.1 of Pseudochromis fuscus. Lineage (NCBI taxonomy): Eukaryota > Metazoa > Chordata > Actinopteri > Pseudochromidae > Pseudochromis > Pseudochromis fuscus. Next base: position 22,768 of record OOFC01021675.1, read on the forward strand.
TTAACTTTGACAGCCCTAGTTATAACACATGAAATTAAATGATCTGTTATCGATGATGCTTTTATTCTTAATTGTTGATGAAAAACATTGTGTGTACATGAAGTTCATTGGAATAATATTTGTATGAAATATGTAAAACAGTCATGTATGGATATACTGTAAAGCATGATTCTGGAATACACCAAAATTATCTAGTGGAGTTTGAATTTCAATTCTACTTCCTGTTTGCAGCCTCAATTCAAATTCATGGAGTTAAACAGAAATTTGGGAAACATTCTCAATTCAGTTTGTAATTTTGCACGAGCCTGATATATATTCCAGATACAAAGCCTCAAAGCTTCGTAAAATGATGAGAGCAGGCAGCTTTCAAAGAACCAGCGGGTCTGTCTTTCTGTGCAGATCCTGTCCCCATGCACACACTGGTATACCAGGTGAAGGAAGGCTGAAGTAGAAGAGGATTTGCCACAGTGAACTCTCAACAATGTGAAACATATTATCTGAAGGAGGCACCCCATAATGTTGTGTAAGAGGCTCCATAAGCCACTTAAAAACACTTAAACGGTAAAAGCCACAACAATGGGACACCTCTAGCAGCTTCCCAAAATATTCCTTTTATGCTTCAAAACCTTTTTGTTGTGTCAGTGAACTCATCAAAGGCACCAAAATGAAGAGTCGTCTTGTTGTCATGTGAGGCGTACTGGTCAAAATGTTAAGATGATTTTTTGTTTTTTTTTCCCCCACCATGGTAGTCAACCCTCGAAATATTTTGTATTCCACTTTTTCGTTAAATTTTACTGAACTACCTTTGTGGAAGCAAGAGATCTAACGAAAAGTTGTATAGTGAAGAGAAAAGTTGGCATAACTTTGCTTGAAAAAAAAAAGTGGTTATTCAGTAATTCATCTTCTCCCAGGATGTCCTGCTAGGTATTGGTACATACACGTATGTCTGCAGATTATGATAAACCAACTAATTTGTGAAAAAATCGTGAAAAGTTGTCTGACAATTTCTGTGAGAATTAAGAGTTTTGAACAGCCAGTGACTCATGAGGTCAACTTATTCAAAAAATGAATTAAACTTTAGAAAAGTCCATTGTGAAGTTGAACACACACAGTTTTAGAAATTCAGCTCTGCTTGGTCAATAATAATCCCGCAGTGAAAGAGACACAGTGTGGATGTTTCAATGAATAAAAAAAAAGGTTCCAAGGACATTTGCTAAAGATTTTGTGCACATCTCAATAAGTCATTTTTTCAATTAGAGTCGAAAAAAACATTTGTTAAATACTAATGCATTACATTTTGTAATAAAAAGGTTTGATGCATATGGTGACCTCTGAACACACAACTCTTGGTACTTGTTGGACAGTTACTGCCGTGAGAAATATTTTGTATTGAAAGCTTGATCAACCTCCTAATTGGCATAACTAGTTTAGCCTAATGATGGTGGCATTACACTGCAGAGGGGAAATGTCCTGAAAGTTGGTTCATTCCTTCATCAAGAAAACACCATCGGCTTGTTTACATGCTTTAAATTATGAAGCCTTAAAATTTTGACTGACAGCTAAGGTCTTGCAGTTGTGTGAATAATGAGCACCCTCTTCAAGCATGACAAGTTGGCAGCAGTATGATATCACCACGAGGTATATGGACGAGGTCAGAGGGGCCGGGTGAGTGGGTAAGGAGACCGACTATGGCGCCAGGGGAGTATTACTATAGGAACTGTGGAGTACTGCATATGGAGTGATTGGTGCCATACGAGTACAGAAAATATAGCCGAGCTAAATACTGAGAACAGGGGTTATAATTTGTATTTCAGTGGTATAAACAAACATCTATGAACACAAGTGGGCTGAGGTTAATGAATCCAGCAGCAGGGAAGCTTCTGGGGGTGATGGAGGATACTCACCAAGTGCAATCAAAACACAACTGACATCACAAACAGGTCATCTGGTTGAGCATCTTGGTGCAAGTGAAGGGCCCTCACTGAGCTTCTCCCATCAAAAAGCACCTCAGTAAGACATAAGATAAAACAACAGAGGGGAGGAAAGAGGCCGGTAAGTGGTGCAAATATTTAAAAGAATTAAAAAAGAAAATAATCCAGCTTTAAACTGTACTGAAGCTAAGATAGAAAGCACTACATTTCACCGAAACAGCAGCAGGTGGAAACCCATCTGCGTACACAAACAAATGTTGTCTGCTCATCACCATTGTATGATAGTTGGAAAGACAGGAAGGCTCAGAAATTCACTAACAAGAGAGCAAAAAAAACAAATAGACAGCGAGCTGAGTGAAAACAAGTTTAGCTCAGTGTCGGGGTAAAGCTACACACCTTTGCAGCTCAGAGACAGACCCACAACCACAGCACATGGGACGGAGGAACAGGAAGACAGGCGTCCCCGTGGTTGACTGATACTGTTGGGGGAGGGACGGGTGTCCATCAAGGGCTCTGTTCAGGACAACTCTTCCCCAAAGCTCTACACCATATCCACATTAGCAAGATCTGCAAGTGCTGCACCTGTGTAAGTTTGCATAATAGGTGAGATTCATAACAATTAGACATGCCAGTCTTTGATACTTATTCATCAACTGCTGACATGAAACATTAATTCCCTTTGCCAATTTTAATTAGTCATCGCTCCTAGTGCGAGCTGCTCTGATATTACCGTATGTCTTTTATTAATTCACATAGGTTCCTGTCAGCATATAAAATCTTGACAGGGGAGTCGTGTTTCAGCTGGGAGTAAGTCAGATGGTTATTAAAGGGATATCAGTCACCCGGTGGATGATATTAAACCAGCATTTAGTATGTTTTGTAAAGCATATTTTATTCAAAGGGCAGTTTTATATTGAGACTTACATCCAAGATTTAATTATATAATATATTGTTATTATTTTTTTTCTTTCAGGATCTCAAACACAGATCTGAAAACAATGTGCGTTATCTTTGTGTGTCATATTCCTCAGCTTTTCACACCCACATGTAGCCAGACGACGCTTTCCCACCGCAGCCTCACATTAAACAAAGAGGAGAATGATCACATCTCCGAGGGCTTGACTCCTCACCGTAACCCCCCAAAAAATGATGATCCAGTAATCTATGGAGAATCCCACATCTCAGCATTTTTTCAGTGAATTAGACGGTGGCCTGTCACAGTGTAACAATACAGCAGGGGGAGGTTTCTGTAAGATATGGAGATAGAGAAGGACGAAGGAGGCCTCTCAGAGATGTAATAGGACCCCTTTTAATCTAAAGTGATGTGGATTGATAAGATATATACTTTAAAAACGCCTTTTAGTGACCTTTCACAAAGCCTGCTTTACTATCACAGTATGTAAAAAAAAAGATGTTAGGGCTTTCCAGGATCATCTAACAGTTACTTTTCTGATGTCTTATACATCCATCCTGTTATATATGCTGCTAAGGATGTGTCCTAGATGTTTATCAGCCCATCAGCTGTGTCCTAGGCCGTAGGGCAGGTGAAGAGGACGTCGCCCTGACAGATGATTTGTAGTGTTTTATGCCCCATAAATCCATCTTTCTCTGATCAGGATGAAATGACTGCTGGACTTGTTTACTGTTTTTGTGTGTGTGTGTGTGTGTGTGTGTATTTGCATCAGTGAACAATAGTGTATCTGCCGCATGCCTCAGTGTGTGTCTGTGTGCGCTGTATGTGCGTCTGTATCAGCTCACGTGTGTGTGCAAGTGGGAGGCAAATGTGGGGATTCCTGTGCACTTGACATGAGAAGCATGACAACGTGGCTGCTCAT
>OOFC01021678.1:9928-23735 GCA_900323345.1 Pseudochromis fuscus
GGGGAGACTCAGACAAGACAGCGTCTCGACAATTGTAAGAAAGCTGTAACCTAAATATGTGGAGACGGCTGCGGGGGCTGTCTTTCCAATTGAGAGACAAGTCAAAAAACCTGACAGAGACATCCTCAGGGGTTTTATCTACTGTGAGAAAATCAAAACAGACCTTTAAATGTCCACATCTCCAGCTGTTTTAGCCATTTAAATCATAAATTCATGGTGACACAGACATCTATCAGATGAAGATGAAATGACAACCACAGTGGACATTTCCCTGAAATCCTCAAATACAGGTAATGACACTTGATCGCTGTTCAGCTACTGCTCCATAACTGACTTTGCATATGTCCTAACAGGCCCTGAAGCTTGCAGCGTTGTCATGCCACTGCAAACAATGACCACCCAACCCAACCCTGGCCTCATGTCACGCAATCAGGGTGGGAAAGTGCAACCCCGGGTCAAATACTGAAACATCTTCCAGTGAGCCAATCACAGGCATCTTCCAACCTTCAAATATCCAGGTCAGACAGTATCACTGAGACTCGGACAAACACGAAACCGAATGTTGTCACGCTGTCAACGACTGCTGCAGCCACATGTTTTCTGTGTTTAGTGGTTAACTGTAAAATAGCAGGTGGAAATTTTAGCTGCCAACTCCACTGCATAGACATTTACACTCACCACAGACTCAACCTGCCTTTGTGCTTCATATCAAAACAGATTCATATTCTACCCAGCTCAGAAATACTGTCCTGTTATTATTCACCAAACATCCAACCCAGTTACCTAGTCAATGACATCATTCCAAGATGGCGCTGCCCTGTTTGATAACTAGATAAAAATCATCAAAAATAAATCTGTCATGTCTTTAGTTTCAACAACTTTTTAATATTAGACTAAAAACAAAGTGGTTTTCAAGGATAACCAGACGTTTCCTTTGCAAAACATGCATAATACATTTCCATGAGTTTACATATGTGTGATTAGGACTATTAATGGCAGATAAATGTCTCTGTAATTTGCAGTGTGTTGAAGAACAGAGACAGAACTTCTGCACTGCAGGTTTAAATATCTCCTGCTAGCTTAGCCAATTGCTCCTCATAGCATATCATAGCATTTCAATACAAAAGTCCCACTGAAAAACGGTGTTGTTTTAGGCATGTGAGTGAAATTCAAATAATGGATAAATTTATAAATGTAACCAGGGCCACAGTTTGGCTCTCCAGCCTGTTTTTCAAGAGTCACAGGTTATAGGAAATGTTACTAACCATTTTATATAACATACATTAAGATGACCCCCCATAGCGCAAAATTTATAGTCAGATCTCTAAAGACTTATGGTGCCAGTCAAAGAACATTTTCCACATTAAGATGTTAAAGTGCCAGACTAACTACTGGTAGTTGTAACATGGATAAAAACTGAGCCATACTCATATGATGGCCAGCATCATTCACAATTGGGTTTTAATAAGCACTGGATATTAAAAGGTTCCTCTTCATGACACATTTATCTGCAGAGCAGTCGTATCTACTCATCTTTAATAAAAAAAGATAAAGTAACACCAGCCTCGTGCTTTAATATTCAGTCTGACCATGTTATTCATCATCTGCACTTATGAAAAAAGGCTTCATATCACATCTATGTGTCCTGTTTGGAGGCTGAGGGTTCAGTTCCCCACCATGATCCCTGCGCAGTAATTGAAATGCATGCACTCCTGGTGGTGTAAGGAGCTTTGGTTAACAGCCTCCTCCAAATGGCATATGTGAGGATATCTGCGAGGATCTTTGCCGACTGACGTTAAGCTCAGATAGCGAAGCCCTCGGAGACTTTAATCTCTAAATGTCTCCTCGACACTCTGCGAGTCTCGATTTACACAGTTTATTACTCATCAAGACCTCCACCAAAGTTTAATAACTATGACGTGATGTCTCATTGGATAATAGACACACCCTCAGATAACCACAATCTAATAACATCATCATTTAACAACTGCTGCAAAACAATCAGAAAACCAGCACTGCCCATTCAGCCAACTTCATTTAGTGATATCCTGCATTTCATTTAGGCATCTGGGGGCAGCTCACAGATTACCTGCCTGGATCATTCAACACAATTCAAGTTAACTTTATTTGTGCAGCCTCACATTGCATAACAGCATTGCTGGATTTTGCACAATATCTACTGAGCACAAAACAAAAATCAACTGGAACAAACAATATATTTTAGAGAAGCTTAAAAAATGTAAGTGTTGAATAGAGAATAACCTATTTTGTTGAATCTTTTGAACATACTGTATGGTATAAGTGAATTTAAATCACATGGAGAAAGATAAAACAAATTGTCAGTAATATTAGGTTTTGTTTTTTATGGGGACCATAGGCTGTAGATAAAAATGGATGAACCAACCGGGTCTCAAAAATGAGGCCGATGCAGAAGTGCAAAGAGGTGCAATACTCCTTATGGCCACTAGATTCTGGCTCCAAGCAACTCTGGCTCCATTGACTAGGTTTGACTATGTCCTCTACTGGGTCAATGTTTACACTGGGCCACCAATGGGTATTTATGGGTATTTATTAGTGTATTTTCATTTTCAATCCTGAAATTCTCAGTCAATATATTTTTTCCACAAGTCATTCTGATGTCATTGCTAAAGTCAACTCTTCTTCTCAGTGATCTGGTCCATCTGAAAATCACTTCATCACTGAGTAGATATCAGGCGTCAAAAAGAGGAAGATTTAGGGGCGTGAGTTGTTTGACTGACAGCTCTGATCTCCAATGAAGATCATACACATTGGGTGGTGTCCATGTGTTTGACGGTAGGACCTGCCTCCTCACTCCTCCCTTCATGGTCACTTCTGGCTCCAAACCACCAACATGGTGACGTTCAAACACCAAACTCCTGGCTTCAAAACGTGAGTCCACAAACTGATAGGTGACGTCTTGTTAGCTTTGTCCATTCTACATACAGTCTAAGGTGGGCACAGAATGGTCCATTAATTATTAGATGGATGCTACTGCAAAAAAATATTGCATATATAAAACCAGCACACTGCAATGAACAATAATGATTTGCACAAAATAGATTTCTGTTTTTCCCATTAGACGACTTACTGACAAATTCTGATGTCAAAAATTGTATCAATTCTTATGATCTGAGGTAGATTTGATGGTATGGAGTATGACAGATGTTTGTGTGAAACAGGAAACATTGATTTAAAAAAAACCAACAACTCATAGTTTGTTTGCAGCCTGATGTGTTCAAGTTGCTGCTGCTGCACCTACTGAAGTTTGCATCTCTTCTCATCGTTGTCCCATGTGTCAGTAAACAAGATCATACGGTTGTAAATGTGCGTGCAGGACATCGCACGCCTGCGAGGAAACGATAAAACTCCACCACATGTATGCACGCGTGTAATGTTTACTTCTGAGCCTGCCTGTCGTTATTAGGCGAGAGGCTGTCACTTCATCCAGCAGGCGTGTGACAGGTGGAAGGCTTCACTTTATTCAAGGTTTTGTTTTCTGGCGCAGCGGCGGTGTAGCTGCGTCTTTGAAGCCGGGGTCATTCTGGTGCTAATCCTCCCAGCAGTCCCACAATCCACTGCTGTTTAACACATCAACTGAGCAGCCAGGGGATAATATGCCAAAACCACGCTCACTCTCTCTCACACACACACACACACACACACACACACACACATTAAAAAAATAGGCTTTACTATAACTACACAGAAGCAGTTTACACACTAAATGCTTGATGCTCACCAGGAAATTAGGATTTCAGAGTGTGAATGTCCGCCTCTCTCTTCCCCACACATGCACACAGTTGCTTTTGTTTGCTTTCTCCTGTGCTCTTTGTCAACCACACACACACACACACCTGACGGCAACACACTCATTAAATGGCAGCTTGTCCGTGTTTGGGTGAATCTCCTGGGTGGACCACTCAGCCTTCAACCACTCCTCCTCCTCCTCTTCCTCCTCCTCCTGCTGCTGCTGCAAACAAGCCTGATGAATACAAACCGTGCAGTCTGGAAAACAGACAGTAATGGCTGCCGCACAACCGAGGATAATGACAGGCGGTGATGAGGGACGGCGAGAGGTGACACATCATGACAGAGAGAAGGAAAAAAAGAGAAAGACACAGAAAGAAAAACTGAGGAAGGAGGTGACAGTGTGAGGGATGGAGATAGATGGTGAAAATGACAGAGGGAGAGGGGGGAGATTTTTTTTTTTTTTCATGGTTTACCAAAGACTCTTGGACTGTTTCTCTCACTATGCCACTCTGCTGAGGAATAAAACACACTACAGAGATCTACTATCCACTCTGTGTGTCACTGCACTGTCAGCTGTCAGCCAACCTCACTCACATCACAGTGGTTCAAAAACTAACAGGACGAGACTCTACAACCAGCAGAAGTCAGGTTTATTCTTAAGGTTATCACTAAAAACAGTAATTGATCCGATGGCCACCTGACACTCACTGATGCTAAACTGTCAACTTGTACGGCAGAAATACTTATGTTTACTTTAAACTGAAATAAGACTTAATGTAATGTGTAATTAAATGTGTGGATGCTTTGAGTAACAGGTGGGTGTCTTCACAGGAGGCTCGGTACAGTCAGATCCGCCCCTTTGCTCCTCCCTCTTGTCCAAATATGGTCACTTGGCTCCAAAACAGAAAAACCCAAGGTGACGATGGCCATAATGCTAAACTTGCTAGTTCAAAAATCAATATCACTGTCACCTCATGCATCTTTTATGTACAGATTTTAAGATACTTTGTTACCATCAAGTGTAGAAAAATGTAGTTATTAGATTGTATTCAGGTAGAGTGGCGTTTATACAAGTTGATGACACACCTGCACACAGCAGTTTATATGGTACAGTATCATGTTTTCAACTTGGACTACACCATCCTGGTCCTCGAGGGCCGCTACCCTGCATGTTTTAGATGTGTCCCTCTTCCAACTCATTCAAATGATCAGGATCGTTATGGGGCTTCTGCAGAGCTTGATCATGAGCTGGTCATTTGAATCAGGTGTGTTGGAAGAGGGACACATCTTAAACATGCAGGATAGTGGCCCTCGAGGACCAGGATTGGGGATCCCTGGACTATACACTTGTCACAGTACTGTACTACAGGCTGATCCAGGTCTCTACAACCAAGATCTGGTCCTGATGGTTACGATGGTTAAAAGAGTAACCTCTGTAACTTATAGTTCAAACTACAAAGCATTCAGAGAGTGCAAACCTCAGCCAAGGCACAATCCAGCTGCACTGATGCTGTAGACTGAACACTGCTGCCCTCTTGTGGTGACAAAGCAACACTAGCTTGTTACAACATTCGCACATTACAACAGATTTGGATATTTCAGGATCTTGGATTTTCTTCCAACAGGATTCAATCCTTTGTTCTAGGTGACGATTCATTATTTGTTTCTTGGGTAATCACTCTGAAAAAATCATTCATATGTGTTCAGTAGTTTGTTTGTAATGTTGCTAACAAACAAACCAACAAAACCTTCTTAGCATAACGCCACAGTCTGATGAACAATGAAGAGTTCTGTCTTTGTGGTGGGACCTTTAAACTCGATGCTGTTGTTTGTCTTGGACAAAGCCGAACACACAGTACAGTGAGTCAATGTTTGAAATGGACTAAGTGAAACTATTTGAATCAGCGGAGTGATTCATAACTTCCACTTCTAAATCGATGCTTCAAACGCCACCAACAAAAGTGGAGACCTGCCAGAGTTGTGGGCTTTAAGAGACAGTATTTGCAGGGACTCCTGACAGGTGTGACGGAGCCTTTGAGAATCACTACAGAGACTTTTCAGCACTTGTCACGTTACTACCATACAGGCTGTAAAATATCTCTGGACATTTTTTCTCTGACATCGGCCTCCAGTTATTGGCGATGACAGGACATTTATAAATACAGTGTTTTACCATTGCCTCATTGTTGGCTGCTGTTGTGCAGCCAGAAAAGTCCCATTTTGGATAAATAAGGGTGGAGCACGGGTGGAGCAAGCGAGCAGAAAATTACCACAGCTGAGGGTGACTCGCCTGTCAATCAAGCACACACATCTTCTCGCTCACTATGATGGAAAAATCGAACTTTTAATTAGCAGTCTAGACAGACCTTTGTGTAAAATGTCATCATTAGCTGGGTTTGAATAAGAGTTTAAGATGTACAAACACCAGAAGCTTTATTAATGTGAAGTACATGTTTATTACACCACAGTTTTCCCTCAGTGTTCAACACGTTGCCTCCAGTAGAGAAGAGTTTTACTCAACTATCACCACCAACTTTATTTTATCAGGGTTATTTTTGAAACATTACCTAACCCCATTGTCCACAGTGCACTCGGTGTTACTGTAGCGAGGACGTCGATATAAAGAGAAAACTCCTGACATGTGAGCAAAGCTTCAATTTCTCTCGCTCTGGTTTGGCTCTGCTTCTTTTATGGTTTGAGTTTACTTGAAATTCACATGTAAATGTACAATAAATCTTTATTGACAGCTGACAGACATTATTATCCATGATGCATTTCACTGACTGACTTGGTCTTTGACTTATACACAAGTATTTAATATAAGTATTTTTCTTGTCTTTGTCAGTTTGATGTCAGGTGTAATACTACAGCTGCAAAGTTTCTCTTACTGAATTGAAATGTACCGTATTTTCCGGACGCCGCACCTGTCTATAAGCCGCTTTTGAATTTATTCAAACAGTTTCATGTGGTCCAATCTGACCGGGTCTGATGTGACGAGGCTAAATGTATCGGCGGCGTGGAGCTTGCTAGCTTGTAAAACGCCAACGAGCTTCGGGCCGCTGATACATGAGCCACACTGGTGTTTAAGCTGCAGAGTTCTAAGCGTCAGAAAAAAGTAGCAGGTTATAGTCCGGAAAATACGGTAATTAGTTATTAAACTTTTTGAAGTCTCAGAGACATGAGGTTGAATTTTCCAGGTCATCTGGATTGAAAACAAAGGAATCACCTTCAAGTTATTACTCTCAGGAAGTCCTCAGTGTTACACTGTGGTGGCATTTCTTGTCAGAAAGTAGCATCACAGACTCTCCACACTTCTACTTGTTTACACACATTAGCATGCACAGACCATGAGGACTCAGGCTGTCTGCTGTTTGAGACCACAGTGGTGTCAGTCTGCCAGAATCCTCGCTGTGCATCTCTGGACCGGGGCGCCAATTAAGTGCAGTTGTCTCTCTCTCTCTCAACGCCTCGTTAGCCTAATTGGATTAACGAGAAGGAACCCTCTGATGGACAGCTGGTTCAGGACCAGTGTGGTGGGCTCTATGGCAACACCAGAAAGTTCTGCGTCGTCATGGTACACAACACCTTTACTTTCTAGTTGTTCTTCACTTACTGTGGAAATTATCTACAATGAGGTTACTAAGTTGTCTTTGGGTTCAAAGGTCAGACCCACCTCCTCACTCCTCCCTTCATATCCAAATATGGTCACTTCTGGTTCTAAGAAAGAAGCAGCGGCGTCTGTCTCTTATATACAGTCTATGTAATCAGCATAAGTCCTCTTGGAGACGCCATAAAGGGATCCTGTGAGTATTTGTGTACAATACGTTGAATACGATGTGAGTGGGTGTCAATAAATACGAACGGTGTTGACTCAGGTTTCAGTCTGATTCATTGACGAACAACAATGATCTCTCAGCATCACACCAGCATCATGAAGAAATGATGTTTCACAGAGAGCTGCGAAGAGTCGTAACAGATGACGTCAATTGACAGAAAATTCATCTGCATGTTTTTCAAACCTGCGCAACAGTTGTAGGTTCCTCAAACATGAAGATTTGCTGCTTTTCTTTGTCATATGGTTGTAAAATGGGAGGTGCGATGGAATAAAATGCTTTGGGCTTCTTTAAATAGATCTGGATTTTATTTGGGCAGCGTCACACTGGCACTAGCCTCTAAGTAAATCACATAATTCAACATAAATACACAAACCTTACTGGAAACCAAAAGGCCTAAATCAGAAGATTCATTAATAATGAAAGTTGTTGTTATTCACAGTTCTAGTGTCAGTTGATGATTGGTTTGCGACATTTTGAACAGCTTTGTCCTGATTACTTAAAATACTAAAAAAATTCAAAAACATGTTTACTCCATTAGAAAAGGTTTAATGTGAAGGACGGGGGCTGATCCAGGCACTGGTAGTAATTATTTAAAGCCTAACCTGATATTTATCTGACCTTTTGTTCTGGGTGTGCTCTTTTCAGGCACAGCTACACGACAGCAGAAAAATACAACCAGCTTTTCCATGAAGTGTCAGACCATTTAGTAGCTGCATGATGGATGTTTGCTTAGTTATCAGCTGGTTATTTCTGAAGTGCTTTACAGATGTATTATCCATGTTGGCCTGAAAGAATTTGATATTGTATGTTTTAAATCCCCAAAACTAAATGGACTTCTTGACAGTATTAGTTTCTACAATAAAAAAAACAAAAACATGTTCTTTTCACCTGCATTTTTAAGCCAAAAATGAATGGAAATCACCCACAAATCAACCAATGAGCAAAGTGATGGAGATCATGTGATAGTCTTCTATTAGGCCTGGGTCCAAGCTGAGAAATGAACTTTGTACATCTGGTTTTATTGGTAAAGCTCAAAGAGTGCTGCTGATGGTTGAACTGCAGCTGAACTTCTGTATTTGCTGAATTCAAAGAGAAACTTGTCTCACATGATCCTTTTTTCCAAAGACAAAACACTGTGAAGAAACTGTAAACTGCAGCTTCATGAAGGCTCCTGCACAGCGGGATTTGGAAATTAGTGCCACAAAAGTGCAGCGCTTGCTAAACCAACAATGACCAGTGTCTTTTACCCAATTAGTGCCACAGACCTGGCAGACTAGACTTCATCTGGCAGGGTCAGGGTCGGGTCGAGTCAGGACGAGTCGGTTCAGAGTCTCAGACTCAGTCTGGGTCCAAGACAAACGAGCAGAGGCCCAAACGAGACAAAACTCCCAGAATAAAAGAGTCTTTGTTTTTTCCCACTTTAGATGAGACAATCGAACAGCATTACATAAAGAAAATCTTCTCACTGCCTGTCTGTGAATTTGTTTATGTTTGTGAATTTGACTGTGTGTTGTCTTCCTGCCAGTATAACCCACTGGTAATTGGGGTGGCTTCCAGCTCCTCTGGTGAAGGGTGTGGATGGTCATAATGAGAAGAGAGTTTGGCTTTGTGTGTGTGTGTGTGTGTGTGTGTGTGTGTGTGTGTGCGCGTGCGCGTGTGCACGTGTGTGTGTGTGTGTGTGTCAGACTGATTGTTTGGGGGTGATGGCGCCTCAAAGCCAAGTGCTGTTAGCCTGTGCTGGCGAGCCGCCGACCCTTAAGGCTTCGCCTTTTGTTTAACCCAGATCAGTTTGGAGAGGGGAAGCCACTAAACCACTCACAGGCCCGGGGGACTCTCATTGGCCATGACAGACGGTAAAGAGGAACCTGATTGGTTGTGACAGTTAGGGCCCAGTAGCCAGTTTGGTGACCCAGACTGGAGGGAGAAGGGGAAAAGTTGGGACACTGGACAGCAAACAAACAAAGGCTTACGAGCTCCAGTAGAAACAATATGGAGGCTCTGGGTGTGTAGTGAAATCTTCATACATGTTTTCACGTGATGTGTTGCCGTTTTGGTGTCAGTAGAAATATATTACAAAAATAATGAATATGTAAAAATTAGTTCAGATGATGGGGTTTGTACTAATTTGAAGAAAATATGCAAATTGTTGAAAATAAACTAAGCGTCAAAAAATAGCTACATATTTCCTGCAGCCACTTATTTAAAAAAAAAAAAAAGCCAACTGACAACAGTCTTACATTATGTATGACTTATAAAGTGCAGTGGGGTTGCATGTGGACAGCAGATATAAAAATATTTACATCAAGCAGACCCTCGTGGGTCTGTGAGGGCACAAAGAAGAGTTTACAGGAAGTAGTGGTACAGGAAGTAGAATAACAGCATAAATGAAAATAGGACCGCCTGTGCACTGACTCAAAAACACAAATTTATTTACACCACTTAAACAATTAGAAACATTAATTAGTGAGAGTTAGCAGACTATTTTCCACAGAAATGTTTTATTTAATTCTGTTTGACTCCTTTAAATCTCATTTTATCCTATTTCAGTGGGTTTGATTGTTGTGCTTGTCTTTGCCTTTGTAAAGTCCTCTGAATTGTATTAACTGCCCTATGTTATAACCTTTGTTGGTTAATTGTTTCTAGAAGATCATCTGGATTTTTTAAAATCTGACTCACGCCATTTTTGTGCATTTTGTTGAAACAAATAAAGAAAAAAATGTGACTTTATATTTGTAACAAAAGTCCAAGATCAGCCGAGTGTTGTCATATAACCACAACAGTCGGTCCATGTTTTTTGATTATCTCTGGACTCCACTATTTTCTAATAGTATTTGGACGTCATGTTCACAGGAGAGATGATTTTACTAACGCTTATAAAAATGGCCGACCACACACAGCACCGTCGAAGCCCAGTGAACGGAGATGAAGCAGAGTGAGTGAAAGCCTCTTTAACTCATTCTCATTGATTTCAGCTTCAAATACCTGAACCCCCAGAGAACCACACACACACACACACACACACACACACACACACGTTCCCACACTCACTCTAATGAATAACACACGAGGCTTCTTTATCTTTACTCAACTCATTAATATCGATATAAAGTGGAAATGCGGTTGGCAGCTGCTCTCACTCTTCCTCCCTCCTGTTCTCTCTGGCTTTCCATCACGTCCTCTTCATCTCTCCTCATCGCACACTTCCTTCATGTCGTCCTTCTCTCCTCCTCTTTCCTTTTCAGTTCTACATCTTTCCCTCTTTTTCTGCTTCTGTCTTTTTTTTACATTTTTTACTCTTCTTCTGCCTTCTTCTCCTTCCATCGTGTAAATCCTTTCATTTCTGATTCCACAGGTGGTGGGATGGAGGAAGGATGTGTTGCCATGGGAACGGTCTCGGCCTCGCTGGAGTCGATGCGGCGCTGCGAAACCCAGACAAGATCTGCATCCGCACACACACACCGAATAATATTGTGCTCATCTTTTTATGAGGTTGAAATATGTGATGCTATCTGCATGTATGTGTGTGTGTGTGTGTGGGGACATGTGTGCACACATGCACGTGTAAGAGGCCCTTCCTCACTTCACACACACATTAACTTGTCCTCTGCCTCTTCACAGCCCGATGTTGCAGTGACAGCTGTGCGTGTGTGTTTGTATATGTAAGCGCATGCATACTGCATGTGTGCACCCATGCATTCCCACTTACGCAACCTGTTTTTTCTTCTCTTATGTGACCTGATTTTGAACGGCCAGTCAATTAAAATTCAAGCTTGCGTGCATGTGGGTGACCATGAATCTGTGTTTTCCACTCAAGCACACACAAAATCCCGTTACGCCCTGTTTTAAAAGTCATTCTGAATCCGAACAAAACGAGACTGATGGGGAATTGTGTCGATCTTCTTTTTTAGTTTGTCTGTGTAAAAGGATCAGAGGGTATTTTAAATATGAAGAAACTGCTTCTGTTTTTTTTTAACTAAAATCTTAACTAATTCAGCTTTTCTCCACAGGAAAGCAGTGCTCAAAAGGACTTTGTTCACTATAAGCTACAACGGTCAGCCTCCTCTTGCAGGAGAAAGCTAACAGCTTTCAGAGGTGTGAGACATGAGATCTGGGTGAAAATCAGTTGGAATAAATCTGCTCCGTTTAAACAAATCGGGGTGTAAGTTTGTGAAAATTCAAATCTGTGTTAAGATGCACAGATTTTAGCTGCTGTCTGCAATGACACCAAATCACTATCATTAGGACAAAACTGTTTTCTAAGCTGACTTCACAACAGTAAAGTTTGACTGAAGAGGTCTAGTCTGGAAACCCAGCAACAGACACACAGATGGAGGAGAAGTAACGCTGCCTCATGAAGGTAAAAATTATATCTGAATGGTGTTTTTTTAAAAGGGTTGTTATAATGCTGCATCCCCGGCCAGCTGCAGCAAAGAGTGTGAGTAAATGTCTCATGTAGCAGTGGTCCCAAACCACCAGACTGGGGCCTGGTACCGGTCCGTGAGGCATTTGTTACCGGGCCGCACAGAAAGAACAAATACCGTATTTTCCAGACTATAAGCCGCTACTTTTTTCCGACGCTTTGAACTTAAACACCGGTGTTTCTCATGTATTGGCGGCATGAAGCTTGTTAGCTTTTTACAAGCTAGTAAGCTCCGTGCTGCCGATACATTTAGCCTCGTCACATCAGACCCGGTCAGATTGGACCACATGAAACTGTTCGAATAAATTCAATAGCGGCTTAAAGAACAGGTGCGCTCACTAGTCCGGAAAATACGATAATTTATTTAATTTTCGTTGTATTGGTTTTACTAGAGTCTGAAAGATGTTTTATTTTGAAAAACGGATTCTCTCCGACTTAACTTTCATCTGTGGCTCTTGACACGTCAATACACTTGTCTCGGTCACATGATCAGATACCCCAAAAAATATGTACGCAAACTAGCGAAAATGAGTAAAAATCAAATGTATTTGGAGAGTTTCTTTGCAAAGCGTAAACATTTGTTTTTTTATGCCGGTTGTGTTATTTTATTTTTGCTGTATTTATCTGCCACACCTTCAAGGCCGGTTCGTGAAAATAATGCCTACATTATACCGGTCCGTGGTGCAAAAAAGGTTGGGGACCCCTGTCATATAGTTTCAGAAAGTTGCAGAAATTGTAATCTGATGAGACGAAAATGATCTTTGATATCCTTTAACCATGGTTAAAAGAAACTGAAAACAGGGAAACAAATATCTGTTTTCTTATTCTAAACTGGGATGTTTTGGCCCATCCGTCCACCCCGACCTCCTCCCTCCTCGACTGCCATAATTACAGTCACTTGAACACAAACATACACAGCTTTTAAATCTGTACATTATATGAGGCTCTGATGCGGCTAATCATGTGTGCGCCACTGTCAGACATAGTTAAATTGCTAAACCAAGACTCAGAACCTACTGAGCAATGAGTAAATCTGTGAAGCTTAAACCAGCAAATAATGTGACATTTACCTTCATGAACTCACTGATTTATTGACTATTCATTCGATCGTCTTTGCTGGAGGGATACAGACATATTTTCCTGCCTTGCGTGATGATGAAGTTCATTCTCCGACTGTAAACTGCAAAGCAAACTCATCACACCGGAGACA
Organism: Pseudochromis fuscus; assembly: GCA_900323345.1. Taxonomy (NCBI): domain Eukaryota; kingdom Metazoa; phylum Chordata; class Actinopteri; family Pseudochromidae; genus Pseudochromis; species Pseudochromis fuscus. Next base: position 23,166 of record OOFC01021678.1, read on the forward strand.
ACAGCATCGCACAAACCAAATAAATCCAGCTGTCTAATTATCTGTCTTCCTGCTGAACCTGGTGTGTTGCATGACAGGTGTGTGTGTGTGTGTGTGTGTGTGTGTTCACAGAGGGGTGTAATGGGCGGACTGAATGCTAATATGACAGTCTGCAGTGGAAGAGAGGGAGCGTGCACAGCCAGACAAGGAGAGCGGCGCGTGTGCACGAGCATGAACTCGATGACTCGCTTCATCAAGGACACGCTGACACACCGGCAGTCTAACACCTACATAACGCACCGAAAACACACACATTTTAAAGGCATAGGAAGCAGCACACGCTAACACAAAGAGGCAGGTGCAAGCCTCACACACGCACACACACACACACTGCCTGCATAAACACAGAAACATGTAAATTACTGTTCAAGGACGCCCAGAGTTTGAGAACAACGCCAACTCAGCATAAAAGCAAAACACAGCAACTTTATTATCATTGTTTTGTCTTTGAGTGAGGACGGACAGAAGCTGTCGGACTGCTAATGAAACTTTGTCAGTGTTTTTTTTTTTTTTTTTAATTGACCTTTTCCA
>OOFC01021682.1:6372-17606 GCA_900323345.1 Pseudochromis fuscus
CCCTCAGCGGCAGCGGCGCAGACGAGGTGTGCCTCCTCCGACCGAAGGGAGAACAGGTCGAGGCCTCTTCATAAAGTTTCCACGGTGAACTTCATTCTGCCTTTGCTCGTGGTCCGGTACTGGCACCGCTCTGGTCTCAAAGGTCTGCGGGCCAAATCACCGGAACAGTCCGGGAGTGTGTGTGTGTATCTCTGTGTGTGAGTGTGTGTGTGTGCGGAGAGGAGGGAATGAAACACTACACTAGGAAGTGAAGTGCAGAGGTTTTTCACACTCGCTTTTCCGCATAACTCGAGGTCTGATCACTGCGCGTTTTCTGCTCCGGCACCAAATGTCATTGAAGGCGCATCATGAACATCACGGTGATTATGCAGCTGCTACAATATTGAATTGACCTTTAAACAGCACAGGGAGACCGGAACAGTGTCATTTTATTTCCTAGTTTTATTGGCGATTAGACATCAGTGTAAAAGAAATGGTCCAATTATATCAGGAGGTATTGGTTCAATTCACGCTCTTTATAAATACTTATTATTCCACTAAATAGCCTTTTAAAAAAACAAACATTAGTTTGGAGATTTAAATACTAAGATCTGAGATTTAAATGATTTGTGTTTACAATAAAAATCTTGAAAGTACATTTGATACTTTAAATGTAATCCTGCAGAAAAATACTTAATCATTACGCACGAGTTTGTAAATGCGTACTGAGAGATTATAATTCAGAAGGAGGAGGAGGAGTAAAACGCTGTGCACAGTTTCACTCACACTGCAACATATTTTATTGGCTCCTTAGACATTATGTGGCCACATGTTTATGGACAGCCCTGTTGTTTGAGTCTGAGTCAGGAGAGAATCTTCATGCTACAGCAGACAGTGATTTCATACTGGTGTTCAACATGGCAGTGTCCATGTAGCCTGGTCAAACCCAGGTCTGTTCAAATCATCCATCATCACTGATGCACCCCCAGAGGAGTGGAGCTTGTTGGACACCAGGAACATAGTGGTCTGTTGTTAAGGTTAAAGGTGTCCACATACATTTGGCCACATGCATTTCCTTTCTGAGGGAGTACACTTGTAATATTTACCTCTGAAATGTAGTCGAGTAAAAGTGTGCTGAAGTGTTTCTCACAACACACATTTCTTTCTTGTAGTTCTGTGTGTGAGCAGCAGATGGCAACACTTCACCACGTTTCCTCCTGTATGAACACTGAGGTGTGTACAGGTGCTGCACCTTCAGAGACTGAGCCACAGATCGCTGCCTCCTCCCAGCACCGGGGAGGCTGAGATCAGTAACAGGTTCCTAATCAGCACTGCAAAGAAAAATAGTGCTCTGCAGAAAATATTACAGCAGGAGACAGAAACATTTCCTGTGCAGTAACTCCCCCTGTCACTAAGTGAGACAGATAGTGTTTAGGCCGATTTGACAGTCACAGAGGGTTTGCAGATTTCCCCTGTGACAGCAAAAAGGCTAATGCCCCGTTACCAAGCTCATTTGTCATCAGCAGACATCGTTCGTCTCTTCCCTCCCTCCCATACTCCCTAAATCTTCCTTTTTCTTTCTGTCAACTTTGGGGTTGGATCCTAAAAACACTGGAGCTGTGGGCTGGGAGCACCTCACAGATTACAGCTGAATCCTGTGTCTGCATTCATGGAGGATAACAGCTCCTTACCCTCTGCTGTCACTCTGGGTGTGTTATGTAACATCATCGCTTAAATGATTCTCACAGCTACAAATAAGTAATGGACACAATTTTATAGTCACTGCGAGTGAGAGTCCTCTGCGTCTCCCTCCTGTGATTTATCATCCTGAATAACTTCTTTTATCGATTTCACCTTTTTATCTCATTTCTTTGCTGCTCAGTTCAGTTTTCACTGTGGGATCAATAAGACTTCACCTTCAGCCCGGTGACAGCAGGCATCACACTCGGGTATAATTTACACTTAACAGCAGCAACAGTGCATCACCACGGTTATGAAAGTGAAATGAAATACCTGAGTTTTCTCAGTTTTGATGTGAAGATCAGGAATCACCTGAATAATAAAGAGAAACTGATATGAAACGGTGATCAGTTTAAAAGCTTAAGATGTGAATGCATCAATCCTCATGAATCAATATAAATGTAATATGAATCAGGTGGTGAATTATGAAGTATATTCCTACATAAAAGAGGTGTTCAACTGTTCATCTCTTGTAGAAAAGTGCCTCAGATTATACGGTATTGTGTCACATTACGACAACTCACATCAAATCTTCGTGAAACATTGATTCTGGATGATATCTGTGTCTCAGTGAAAATAAGGATGAATCTGTTTGGACTGAGTGAGGAGTGAGATACACCTGGGACAGATCAGGAGTCCATCACTGGGCAAACACCTCAGACTGGTCAGAGATGGATGAAGCTGATGAGATGTCACCTGTTGATCTGTGGACTCTGCTCACTGCTGCCCTGTCTCCTGCTGTCCTGCTGAAGTGTGATACAGAGGGCGGGACTTTACTACCGCTCTCCTATCAGGAGTCTGCGTACTCATGCAATAGGACACACCAGCATACAGACCCTTCCCTACTCTGATGAAATACTTCAGATAAATCAAATAATACAGAGCAGGGAAACCTCTGTGATCACAGAGCTGTCCGTGGTGCTGACACAGGTCCGAGCCCTCGCACTGAGAGGAGGTGATGATGACATTTGGCTTCCTGTGATGAAGACAAGGAGACAGAAGAGACGTCTCAGGCCTCACACCTGTCCACATAAGAGATGTGAAATGAAATGAAATGAAATGTGTGTTTACTCTGAGTGTGATGATGAACTGAGTGAATCAGTAATCAGTTTAAACAGCGAGTGCATCAATCCACGTGTCTTTAAAGTTATTAATCAGTTTACTGAAGCAGAGTGAGATTCTTGATGTGAGACGATCACGTTACTGAAACCACAGTTAACGTTGGTCTGGAGGGAAAACATGTCCGACACTGATACAGTGACTACTTCCTCTGTTTTCATATTTCTCCCTCTTCAGTGGTGGACAGTAACGGAGTGCATTTATTTGAGTACTGTACTTAAGTACATGTTTTGAGTATCTGTACTTTACTTGAGTATTTGTTTTTTTGGAAACTTTTACTTTCACTCTGCTACATTTCAAAGACAAATATTGTACTTTGGACTCCACTACATTCCCAGGAAGTGTGTGGTTACTTACTTTATATACAGTCTATGCTGGCAATGTGTTTCAGGCAGTTTGTCCAGGTAGAGTTACCGTCACACATGCGCAAATCATCAGGAAGTGACCGGCAGCAGAACCGAACAATAAAGAGGGAAGACAGGAAACAGCACGGTTTTGTCGGGGTTTTTTTTAAACACTAAACAGCATGTTAGCATGTTAGCCTCTTGATGGGAAATTTGAAAACAAAAAAGCAAGACCGAACAGTCAACCAACAAAGTATTATGCACACTCTGCAGGAAGGAGTTTCCTTTTCATCGAAGCCCTTTCAGCTTAAAATACCACATTAACAGGAAGCAGACGTTAGTCGGGGATTGACTCGGGCACTGAGAACAATACAGCAATGTACTGATATTAGAAAATGTACTTTTACTTTGTACTTTTGAATATTTACGTATTTTTAAAGGTGAGTACTTTAGTACTTTAACTTGAGTAACATTTTGACCAATAACTTTTATTTGTAGTTGAGTAAGATTTGACCATGAGTATCAGTACTTTGTCCACCACTGCTGAACTTTATATTTAGATTGTCAAAGTGTTTGTTCACCCCCCAGACTTGTAGCATGGATGAAGCTAACATGACGTCACCTGTTGGTTTGTGTGGTTGTTTGGAGCAAGAAGTGACAATATTTGGACATGAAGGGAGGAGTGAGGAGGCGGGTCTGACCCTTGAGCCTGAGGACACTGTCCAATGGGAGAGTTCACCAGTGAATGCAAACCACTGGCAAATGATTGGAGACCAGAGCTGTCAATCAGACTAGCCCCGCCCCTAACTCCTCCCACCAGATCTCTGAGAAGAAGAGTTGACTTTATCTAATGACATCAGAATGACTCGTGGAAAAATGTATTGACTGAATATTTCAGGATTGAAAATGAGGATTTTTGGATTGAAGTCAATTGGAACCACCACCCAGTGGCTGTTGGTGGTATTACAGTTTTTACACTTCTGCATTGTCTGCATTTGCCAGCACACAGAGAGCTGGACTGTGGGAGAAGAACCCACCCAGGTACAGAGAGAACATGTGAAATCTTCATAGAAAGGCCACAACCCGTCACACTCACAATTAAGATGAAAGACAAAGCAACATTTTAACCATTGAATGTGGAGCCAACAACAACTGGAGCTAACCCCCCCGATGATTTATATGCACACAGTTGGTGGCATTTTGAAGCTGGCTGGGTGTGACAGGGACTAAATGGCAGCAGGTCCAGACCATTAGTATGTGTCTTGGTCCTGACATATCCTGCCCCTGTCTGAGTCTGTCTCTGGGTCTGTGCTGTGATGTACAGTCAGAGTCGTCCAACACAGTTTCTAATCAATCCTCCCGACTCGGCGCTAAACAGCTGAAGCCTTTTCATTTGACAGGATTTCTGTAGCTCTGACCTCCAGTCTTTCACACAATGTGAAAACGGACTTTACAGCGGTCAGTAAAAACCTGGGCTGCAATCAGGAACTCGTACAATCAGACAGAATGTGTATTGGTGAGAATAAAAGGCTGGAGCTGGACGTCTCAGCAAATCAGACTCAGGAGATCCAGACTCTATATGATCAGTGTCATTAAAGCACAGGAACGTTTACAGGAACAATCTGCTGCCATGTTGGAGTGTTCCTCACTTTTCTACGTTGGTTGTAAACAAGTGTTCAGAAAGTTTTCTCCTGGATGATTGTTTGCAGCACAGCACCACTGCACTCCATCTTTACATCAGCAGGGCTCATTAACTGAGGTTTGGTGGGTTGTGGTATTTGGAAATATATGTGATGGAAACAGCTCTGACTCACTTTCAGGTTTATATGTATAGTAGTAGTTGTGTTTTAAATAACTTAAGGGAAAGAAAATGCATTGTTGAAGTCAAAATTGTAACAACAAATTTAACGTAATAAATTTGCCCTTTTTGAAATGTAATAGGCCAAGAACGTAATAACTGGCCAATAACGTAATAAAGGTCCTGAACCGATAACATAATAATTTAATGATTTTTTAACAGTTATTACGCCATTGATTCAGGACTTTCATTACGTTATTGGCCTATGACATTTCAAAAAGGGCAAATTTATTACGTTATCACCTGTTATTACGTTATCGGCTTCAACATGCATTAAACTCAAATCAATTGACAGAAATGTACGAAGCAGCCGGGGCTCAAAGTGAAGCCGGCAGCAAAACTTTAATCCAAAAATCTTCATTTTCAACCCTGAAATATTCAGTCAATACATTTTCTCCACAAGTCATTCTGATGTCATTAGATAAAGTCAACTCTTCTTCTCAGAGATCTGGTGGGAGGAGTTAGGGGCGGGGTTAGTCTGATTGACAGCTTTGTTCTCATTGGAGTCCAGTATTAGTCAGTCAGTCACCATCTATACCTGCTTCTCCACACTTGGGTTGCAGGGGGCTGCTGGAGCCTATCCCAGCTGTCATCAGGCAGGAGGCGGGGTACATCCTGGACAGATTGCCAGCCTATTGCAGGGCTAACAAGACAAACAACCATTGACGCTCGCACTCACACCTACACTCAATTTAGTTTGATCAATTACCTAACAAGCATGTCTTTGGACTGTGGAGGAAGCTGGAGTACCCGGAGAAAACCTACACGGAAAGGCCCGAGCCGAGATTCGAACCCAGAACCTTCTTGGTGTGAGGCACAAGTGCTAACCACTGCACCACCATGCCGCCTTAGTCCAGTACTACCCTAGGTAAAAACAACCCAACAACCTGAGTTCATGGCCTTAGAAACAGGATGTGGGATGGAGCCTGCTTGTCCACACTTGGGTCGCAGGGGTCTGCTGGAGCCTATCCCAGCTGTCATTGGGCAGGAGGTGGGGTACACCCTGGACAGGTTGCCAGCCTATCACAAGGCAAACAACCATTCACGCTCACACCTATGGTCAATTTCACCTAACAAGTATGTTTTTGGACTGTGGGAGGAAGCTGGAGTACCCGGAGAAAACCAACGCATGCACAGGCAGAACATGCAAACTCCACACAGACAAGATTCAAACCCAGAACCTTCTTGCTGTGAGGCACAAGTACTAACCACTGCACCACCATGCCACCCTAGTCCAGTATTACCCTAGATAAAAACAACCCAACTGTACTGAAAAAGACCGTGCAAGGAAGTTCTGGAAGTTCTGGACCTAAGAGTTCACGGCCTTAGAAACAGGATGTGGGATGGATCCCAGTCATTTAATTGCCTTTTTTAAGAGACAATTTATTTGGTCTGGTCTGACTGAAAGAACAGGAGCTACTGAGGCTTTTTGCATCGCTTACTGCTCGTGTCTGCATTCTGCACGCCAAGAGATATCATTCAGGAGCTGCTCAGGTCAAATCACTCACCTCCCCCAATGTAATTTAATCATCAGTAAATTAACCAGCGTACTTTCAGTGCCGACAGTTTCTCTCGGCGGAGTAGTGGGTGAATAGTTTACATTTATTTTGATTATTTTTCTTCTATACTTGAATTCTTCCTGATGTTACCATTATCTTGTCAGGAGGAAATGACTGGCTCCAGGTTGTGATGTGTTTGCTCAGCAGATCAGTGACTGTGAGTAAGTACAGGTCACATGGTTGTGTTGCTTTGAGTGGATGTTTTTTTTCTATAGCCTATTATAAGTCTGGCTCCTTATATGTTGTTTCCATTTAAAATACAAACCAAAAACCCTGCATCTGCTCTGGACCAGACCAGGAAGCTTGACATAGCAACAGTAACTAGGGGAGGGACTTAGTGCAGATGCTGTGTATGTATGTTTTTGTGATGAGACTATTTTTACACCCTAAAGGTCAGAGACTTAAAGACACACATCCCACACTGTTGGAGGAGACGGGACATTAAATTGAAATGTCAGAATAAAATGTAAAATACAATGAGCTGCATCACACCGAGCGGGACAGACATGATGTTGGTGCCTTGAAGATGAATTCACCTCTGGTCCTTAAACCAGTGATCAAGGAAATCATGTGCTTTGGTTTTGTAGGGGAGAGTGGATCAGTGGGAACCATGAAGGCATAAAAGCTGTAACGTTAATGTGGTGATTCAAAGTTGTCGATTTAAATGTGCATGAAAGTCTGTGAAGGTGTGAAGGACCAGACCCGGGACACAGAGACCTTCAGGGAGGCAGGAGCTCCAGATTAAAAACATGGAGCATGGATGAAGATGTACAGTGTAACCTGTGGTGGACAGTAACAGAGTACATTTACGCAAGTATGTGCTTAAGTAGATTTTTTCAGTATTTGTACTTTACTTGAGTATTTGTTTTTTTGGAAACTTTTACTTTCCCTCCGCTACATTTCAAAGGTAAATATTGTACTTTGGACTCCACTACATTCCCAGGAAGTGTGTGGTTACTTACTTTATATACAGTCTATGCTGGCAATGTGTTTCAGGCAGTTTGTCCAGGTAGAGTTACCGTCACACGTGCGCAAATCGGCAGGAAGTGACCGGCAGCGAAACTGAACAATAAAGAGGGAAGACAGGAAACAGCACAGTTTTGGCATTTTGTTTTTTTTTACACTAAACAGCATGTTAGCCTCTCGATGGGAAATTTGAAAACAAAAAAGCAAAACCGAACAGTCAACCAACAAAGTACTGTGCACACTCTGCAGGAAGGAGTTTTCTTTTAATCGAAGCCCTTTCAGCTTAAAATACCACATTAACAGGAAGCAGACGTTAGTCGGGGATTGACTCGGGCACTGAGAACAATACAGCAATGTACTGATATTAGAAAATGTACTTTTACTTTGTACTTTTGAATTTTTAAGTATTTTTAAATGCATGTACTTTTCAATACTTAAGTATTTTTAAGGTAAGTACTTTAGTACTTTAACTTGAGTAACATTTTGACCAATAACTTTTATTTGTAGTTGAGTAAGATTTGACCATGAGTATCAGTACTTCGACCCAAGTACTGAAGTTGAGTACTTTGTCCACCACTGCAGTGTAACCTGTGATGTATTTATTATAACAAGTTATTCGGCAATCAAACAGACTCTGATGAGAAACAACAGCATAAACAATAAATAAACAGTTTGGTGTTAATCACAGTGTTTTATTGTAATTTGATCATGAATCAGCTGATGGACCTGGACCTCTGTTTGTTGTCTGTTTCTACCACAGACCTTTCATGGTTTGTGGACTCTCATCCTGATCCAGGAGTTTGGTATCTGAACGGGGCCATGTTGGTTGTTTGGAGCAGGAAGTGACCATATTTGGATATGAAGGGAGGAGTGAGGAGGCGGGTCTGACCATTGAACCTGAGGACACAACAAACAACAAAAGACTGAAAGAATGATAGATGGTGACAGAGAAAAAATAAAGGAGCCTGAGAGACAATAAGAGATGAGGTGTTAAAGACAGAGACACTGAGACAGAGACAGAGGGAGACAGGCTTCAGGAGAGAGAGTCAGAGACAGACTTTAGAAAACAGGGTGAGGAGGAGACAAGAAGAAAGTGGAACAGAGCATATTACTGGTGGCAGACTCTGTCATGGAGTTAATGGGGTTTTGCCACTTCCCATCATCCCAGCGCCTTTTGAACCGTGGCCTTTGCATACAGAAAGATCATTAACTCCCAGCTCTGCCTCCTCCAGGGGCCTCGTCTCCTCATCCTCTGCAGGACGGCTTGTCAGCAACTACTACACACAATTTATGTAACAACACCCCCATCCCAAATCACTTAGCAGCCTAAATCACAAATTGGGGCTTTAACAGAGGGAAGAGCACAATCCTCTCTAAATGAGATGTTGTAGACTCGCTCGTTTTCCTTTAAAGCTTCATTAAAATTCTGCTGTTTTGTATGCACACACTGAGGGACGTTACCAACCAGAGCTGAGGGCAAGAAGAAAGGCAAAGAGGAAATACACTTGGTGCAGTTGTGTTCAGTTTACATCAGAAAGTCCATTATTTCTTGCATTGCTGCCTTTATCCACCTCAGTGACAAGAATCTGGTGGAAACGATGCTGTGATGGAGACATTTACTGGAGGGGACAGATCAGTGAGTGGAGAAGCTGCATCTGTGATTTCTTTATTTTCCTACAAGAGCTCATCTGACTGATCTTCACTGGATGTAATAATCTGACGTGTTGGCTCGGGTTGAGGGAGGAGACTGAACTGTGAGGAGCATCCATCTTCATCTGGTTGTCATAGAAACTTTACTGACTGTGTTTCCAATGACGAACTTCAAGCTGTGTTAACGTGAAAACAGCCGCTGGACCGATGTTGGTGAATTGTACTGGAAAACGTGATGACATCAACTTCCACTGTCGACCGTGAAGGACGTCATTGCAGCTTTTGGCCTGTTGGTGAAAAAGAGTCAGAGCCAGTGTTGCCAACTTCTTAGTAAGGAAAGTAGCTATTAGCTGTCCTAAAAGTCGCTAGAAGTCGCTGAATGACGTCATCACCTAATTTACATAATTGGTCATTGGCATGTAATTGTAAGGCACAAAAAGTGAGTAAACAAATAAACTTTCTTCTGTTGGTTCTTGTTTTATTTTGTTATTTCGACATTGAAATAAGCCCATCACTTCTCAAAATAACTTCAAGACTATTGCTTTGTCTAGACCACGTGTCAAACTCAAGGGAATGTGTATTTCCACGTTCATATGGTCTTTTTTTTTTCTTTTTTTGTCCACAAAAGTGTTGGAAAATGTCCTGTGATGCTTGTGCCCAGAAACTTTAAATATCCAACAATTTACTGCCTGTTAACAGAGTGTAATGATGGTTTAAAATGAAGAAAAACACAAAAATGGAATTTCGTTTTAGTGGAGAAAAAAATAGTAAATATGAAAAAAAAAATTGAAATCACATAGGGCAGTTCTTTGCTTATTGGCTGTAAACCGCTACACCTCAGCTTCCAGAAATGGTTGGATTTTTTCCGATAGCACAAATGGTGACGTAATTACGGTCATGTGAGGCGTTTAAAGACCATCGGTAAAATGTGGTATTTGCCGATAAGGACATGTTCAGCCTGTGTGCCATTCATGACTTACTTATTATGTTACCTGGTATGAACCCCTCTTCATCCACATCTGATTCACTTCATCTGCAGAGTCTGAACACCACACACACACACACACACACACACACACACACACACAGGCTGATTGTGTGTGTGTGTGCCTCACATTTGGGAGGAGAAGAAAAAAGGAGAACGACTCTTATCTTCATATCTGCGGTTGAAATTGATTCAGAACAACTTTCATGCTCTCACCTGTAAACAGCTCCAGCCTCCAGCCAGACAAAGGGAAGGATTAGTTACAACAAAGAAGTGAGACGGTGTCGATTGTGTTTCTCTTTTGTTCATCAGTTTTTTGAAGGAGAAAATTGCGATTTTTTTTCTTGATAAAAACAAACTTTCACATCTCGTTTACTAAAGCACTGTGAACGGTTCTCGTCAGCCTGGTGATCCACGTGCAAAATAAAAAATCTTTCATTTAAAGTTACTTACATTTGTTATTGAATCTGTATTTTTAAACCAGCACTTGATCTCATTGCTCTGTGTAATGAGAAAGGATTTACTAGTAAACAAAAACCAGCTGAGGATCACTTCCTGTTCCTCTACCTCACACCAGGCTCTGCTCACTGCTCCACAAATACATTATTTATGGCAGTGGTCACCAACCACCGGGCCGGGGACTGGTACCGGTCCATGAGGCCCCACAGAAAGAATGAAAAATATATATAATTTCCGTTGTATTGATTATTAGAGTCTGAAAGACATTTTATTTTGAAAATCGACCGGATTCACTCTGACTTATCTTCTATCTGAAACGTTAATATGCTTGTCTCGGTCACGTGATCAGAGACGTTACCCAAACAAACTAGTCTGCAAACTAGCTAAAATGAGTAAAAAATGTATTATTTGTTATTTTATTTTCGCAGTATTTATCTGCCACACCTTGAAGGCCGGTCCGTGAAAATAATGCCAACATTAAACCAGTCCGTGGTGCAATAAAGGTTGGGGACCCCTGATTTATGAAACATTTAAAAATAGCTGGAGAAGAAAAAACAGAGATAAAAGGTTCATTC